>BQKN01065006.1:241686-272166 GCA_022839385.1 Asparagus kiusianus | reverse complement strand
TGGGGTATCCTATCCTGAAACCTAAGCAGGGATAAGTCTGCGCCTAACCCGCGCTACCGGTTAGTTCTTAACCGTTAAAAAGAACACCCGCCCACATATTCAATATTGTGACAGGTTGTTATTAATAACACCAAAATCCATGCCTTACACGTATGGGGAATTTCATCCTGAATCCTAAGAAAGGATATGACGACGCCTAACACGCGTCGTCGGTTTAGTCTTTCTCCATAGAAAAAGACACCAGAGTTTGATTCTGGGGTATCCTATCCTGAAACCTAAGCAGTGATAAGTCTGCGCCTAACCCGCGCTGCCGGTTAGTTCTTAACCATTAAAAAGAACAACCGCCCACATATTTAACATTGTGACAGGTTGTTATTAATAACACCAAAATCCATGCCTTACACGCATGGGGAATTTCATCCTGAATCCTTAGAAAGGATATGCCGACGCCTAACACGCGTCGCCGGTTTAGTCTTTCTCCGTAGAAAAAGACACCAGAGTTTGATTCTGGGGTATCCTATCCTGAAACCTAAGTAGGGATAAGTCAGCGTCTAATACACGTTGCCGGGTAACCTATTCCCGTAACAATGGCGAAGTCTACGTATTCGAAGTCGTAGCAGCAAGTCTAAGGGAGTTCATTCCGTTAGCACAACGTCACATGCGGAACGGATTTAGACAATCCGCATGTAAGCCCGATTCAAACGGTAATCGGTAAGAGCACGTTAAATCCGTTGAGGGCTGAGGATTTGCTAAAAAATCCTAAGTCAACATCTCATACACGTCGATGTTTCGTCTTTTCACAGGAGAAAGACGAAGTCTACGTATTCAATATCGTAGCACTAAAAGGGTTAACTCTTTTAGCTTAACGTCACATGCGGAACGGACTTAAACAATCCGCATGCTAGCCCGACTCAAACGGTAGTCGGTAAAGGCGCATCAAACCCATTGATGGCTGAGAATTTGCCAAAAATTCTATAAATACGAGTCATTGACACATCAACTTTATGAGTTGGTCTCGTGACTTGGGCATCCAACAACTTCGGACCGCCACGCTCCAATTTCTTAAGAGCTTAAACTGCGAAGACTCCAACAGACGTACGAGTATAAACTGTGTCAAACGCCGGACAACGCGTCACAATGAAGCTCAAACGCCGGACAACGCGTTGCAAATGAAGACTCAATGCCAACAATCGATGGTCGGTTCTATATTAAAACAGCAAACACGAGCTAAGGATTAGAAAATCAGGAATTGACTTCAAGTTCAAAATTCCGACAACGGTCAGACAATAAATGCAGCACCAGAACCCTTGCAGACATTCGACAAAGCAACGAATAGCCTGGAGGATTGAAAGAATCAAGAATAGAAGCCATTCCAAAGTCCCGTTGCACCGATTGAAGGTTGGGACAATCATATCCAAAGTATTCTAGACTCTCCTATAAAAGAATGTGGCTGAAATACTTTGGAGGGGGTATCTGTAGGCGTATAAAACTGCTTATAGGTCCCTTAACACAGCTCGGCAAGGTGATTCGATAGACCAACGAACCATCGGGCGATATATCCAAGCATGATCGTTAGACCATAATGCCGAAGCCAAGTGAGACGCGACGAAGCGGATTAACGAGGCGGCGAGATTAACGAACCGCACGCAAACAACGGAATACATCCAATCGCGTGCCCAATCAAGCTAACGGGTCGATGAATCAGCAAGTCATCCAACCGTAGAGTCCATCACATCAATCAAGATCGGGAGCGGACTCAAACTCGAACACCAAAGAGGATTTACTGCTAAATCAAGATCCGGACTGCCAAATCAGAGTTCGGACAAACCACGAAACCAAAAAACGACAAAACAGCAAACGCCTGGAGGGCTCGGTCAAAACCGAGCCACTCCTAGGTGGCTCAGCCAAAGCCGAGCCACCTAGGTGGCTCACCGAACCACCTAGGGGTGGCTCGGTGGTCGAGCCACCTCTGGGTGGCTTGGTGGCCGATCCACCTAGGTGGCCGGCCGAGCCACCCTTTGGGTGGCTCGGTGGCCGAGCCACCTAGGTGGTCGAGCCACCTGGGCCGAGCCACCAGATCTAGGCCCAGAGCTGGTTTGAAATGCCTATAAATAGGAGATGAGGGCTCATTTGTGGAGGTTGGATTTTTTGGAGGCGAAACTCTGTTGGATTAAAGGCTCAAGACTAAAAAAGATTGAAGCTTTGGAATCTCAGAGTTTTGGACTTTTCAGATCTGGTTCTTGGCGATCATCCACACCAAACAAGGCAGGAGTTCGAGGAAGATCAGATCTGAGATCTACACGATTACCCTCCGGACCTCCGAATCAAAACTTGGTTTTTGATCCCGAGAAGAGTATCGATTTCGCTTGGTGGATTTTGATTACTTGAGGCTATTATTTCCTTGGTGAAATAATCCCCTCGGCTGTTATTTCCTTCATGAAATAACACCCATCATACCGTGTAGATCCGACCGGATCAAGATCGCGTGGTGGTCCACGGATTAACCCCGGCGCAGGCGAAGAACCCACACAAGCAAGAGACCGCAAAATAGGATCTTGCGATTTGTTTAGGAAAGTTGTAATCTTTTTTTTAGATTTTTTCTTTGATTTTGATGTAACCGGATCTTATAAAAAGACCAGATCTTTTGTAACCGATAAACAGTTACTTAAGAAAACAATGATGTCAATGAAAACAATTTTTCCCGCGAACAGCCATGGGTACACGAGGAGCCCATATGACCCATGTGTTTATATACACAAGCTACAGGATAGTGAGCACATATATTTACTTTTATATGTTGATGATATGCTTATTGCTTCCAGGAATTCTTCGGCTATTCGAAAGCTGAAAGAGGAGCTGTCATCCGAGTTTGAGATGAAGGATCTTGGAGAGGTAAAGAAGATATTGGGTATGGCGATCGAGAGAGATAGGATGAAGGGGAGTTTGAAGGTTACACAGAAGAGCTATTTGTAGAAGATGTTAAAGAAATTCAGCTTTGATGGAAATACAAAAGCAGTTAGCACTTCATTGGCTCCCCACTTCAAGCTTTAAGCATTGATGTCGCCTGTTTTAGTTGAGGACAGAGATTACATGTCGAAGGTCCTATATGCCAGTGTAGTAGGTAGCTTGATAGTGTGTACGAGGCCAGATTTATCACAGGCTGTGAGCATGGTATCGAGATACATATACGACCCCAGGAAGGGTCATTGGGAGGCCGTGAAGTGGATTCTACGGTATGTTCGAGGCACCGTGGATGTTGGTTTGATATTCCAGAATGATGAGAAGAATGTGCAGGATTGTATTGGTTACGTGGATTCAGATTATGCTGGAGATCTTGACAAGTGTCGGTCTACTTCAGCTTATGCTTTTACATTGGCAAGTGCACCTGTATGTTGGCGATGTACACTTCAGTCCATAGTGGCTCTCTCTACTACAGAGGCGGAGTATATAGCGGTGACTGAAGCTATGAAGGAGGCTCTGTGGTTGCGTGGATTATTGGAGGACTTGGGGATTGCACAGGAGACCATTCGGGTATATTATGATAACATGTCAGCTATCTATTTGGTGAAGAACCAGGTTTATCATGCACGCACGAAGCACGTCGATGTTAGATTTCACTTTGTTCGTGACGTTTTGGATGATGGGGATGTTATATTAGAAAAGGTCCACACGAAAGACAACCCTGCAGATATGTTGACAAAAATTGTTTCAGGAGTGAAATTTGGTCATTGTTTGAAGCTTTTGAACATTTTTCAGTATTGAGGCCTTTGGAGGCCATTTGGGTGAACTACGTTCGAATTGATTCCTTAGGCAAGAGGATATGTAGGCAGTCTTTCAGATGCAGCCGGTTTGATCTGTTGATTCAGATTGGGCGAGATTGCGTTACAGCTCTAGTTTGGTTCCCGGACTTGTTGCGAAACTTTTGGATGATCTGGTGTCAGCTCAGTTTTTGGTAGAAACATTCGTCGAGGTGGAGAATTGAAGACGTAGCGAGAGAAGTAGCAGGAAGTTCAGGAGAATCGGCCAGGCAGACTGGCGGTCGACCGCGACGGTCGACCGTGAACGTGCACAGAAGGGTAGTAGAATTCAGAGCTGAAGGCGGTCGACCGTGGCAGTCGACCGCGGGGACCCTGTAGGCGACTATCTCTTGGGAAATCAGTTTGGTCGAGTACTACGGTCGACCATGAGTTTCTCTGTAGCTGATTTGTTCTCTGTCGGGTCGACCGTGATACCTGAGCGGTCGACCATCGCAGTCGACCGCAGGCTGTTTGGGCTGGGCTCTTGGTTTTTGACCCGGTTGATTTCTGAGTTGATATATAACCTAAACCTGATTAATTAGGGTTAAGCAAGGATGATTTTGAGCAGTCTTTTGGAAAGGATTGCTGCATCCAATTGTGGGAGATTTATGAGAGATCTAGAGCTTTGTTTTAGGGTTTGATCGGTGAGATTTGTAACACTATTTGTATTCTCTTGATTTCTAATAGTAAGAACTCCCCCCTCCTTGCTCCGTAGACGTAGGGAACTTGCCGAACCATGTTAAACATGTTATCTTGCTGTGGTATTGTTTGACTTATTAGTTGTGATTTATCTCTTGGATTGTTCGTGTCGCTCCGAGAAGCTTCCGCCGCGCACAACATGCCTGTGTTCTTGGAATACAATCATTCATCAAGATTCTACAGCTAATCAATAGAGCCTTAATTCATTCTCTCAAATAGTAATATCACATCCCTAACCTCTTTAGTTTGCTCTCTTTTAGATTCTCAAATAATAGGCGGACTAAGATACATATTGATATAATAGGGTTTCTGTCTACAGAGGGTTGCTACTCTTTAGCAATTACTAATACGCATTACCGTGCGAGCACCCTTGGTCACGGAATTACCAAAGGTGAGTTGAGAAGATGACAATAGAAAACACTAGAACAATTCAATTGGCGAAGGAAAATACCTTCTCTAGATTATGAAGAATCAAAGATTACAAAATCTCACTCTCACAATCTCACTAGAATAAAGAACAAACTCTCTATTCTGTCTAAACCCTAATCACTTGATTAGAATTTCTCTTCTCTCCCTCTCTAGAAACCCTAAATAATCTCTATTTATAGAGTCTACAATATAGTGGCAAAGTGGTAAATAACTCAGTCAAAACCCATCGGGAATCCACGTCAAACAGGAATCCAATAGTGCCCAGGAAACTGACCCGGTCGACCACTCAGCTTGGTCCGGTCGACCACCCAGCTTGGTCCAATCGTCCAGACAGAGGGTTGGTTTCAAACCCTACATGCGGAACTGTTATCAATCGACCGACAGGGATGCGTCGGTCGACCGGCCAGAGCACAAAACTGCATGCCTGTAGCGTGCACGAATCCAATTGACCGGCACGCCTCGTGCGGTCGACCGGCCAGAACCTTTTTGCTAGTTTCCCGATTTCGTCTGTTTTGCTGCTTCTAACCTCTTTCGGCGCTACCAACGGCTTCATCCATACCTCTAGTCTACAGATACCATGAGAATCATCTATTCTCAAACTCCCATGAGGATTGATAAGCTCTCGAAGCAAGGAAGAAGATACACTCGTATCATGGCTGCCCTCTTTAGGAACTTGAAGTCCCGTTCAAGTTAGAACGTTAGCTGAGGGAACTCTCGAGCCCCTCCTCCTTTTCTGAACCATCTAGCCTTGCTAGTAACCTGGTCTTGACGTTCGATCAGAAACAACTCATTCATCCCGCGTCTTGTCGTAGTCACCTTCCACTCTAATTTTCAACCCTCTTTTAGTAGCTCCTCATAAGAACTAATGCATAGCGAGAAAAAATTCTTGCTTGCATTCACTAACCTCTTCTCTCGGTCCATCGTCACTAAGTTTGTCTCCTTTGGAAGAGACGTCGAACGAAATATGCACTTCTCACCATCTTTGGTGAATGTATACTTCTGAGCCCGCCCTTCGTAGATTGCGTATCTATCCCACAAATATGGATTGCCTAGTATAAGTTGACAAACATCCAATGGAACTACATCGCACGTGACCTCGTCGATATACGACTCGTGGAACGCAAATCTAAAAGTGCATTGTTCAACTACACTCAGTCCTATCTCCTTCTGAATCCACCCTAATGGATACGGCTTCGGATGCTTGACCATCTTCAGACCTAGCTTCTGAACCAAGGCCTCAGATATCAAATTCTTCTCACTGCCTGGATCAACTATGGCATCTACCAAACTGGTCTTCACTTGTAACTTAAGAACAAAGAGTTGCTCCCTAGAGTCTTCGTCCTCTGTCATGACCTGCTTTTCCGCCATAAGGTTGAGACTGCTATTGGGTTTTGTCATCATGGGAACTTTCTTTGGACCTTGTGCTATCACGTATGCCTTTTTTCCTCCATCTTCTTCAATCCTCTTGGCTTGAGATGAGGATACTTCTCCTAGCACCGATCAGCTATATGTCATGTTTTCTCGCAATGACTACAAATCAACCGTGCTTTCCCTAGATCACCTTTCTTTTTCTCCTCCTTAGATTGGGAACCACTAGACTCACCTCTAGCTTGCTTAGCCTTTCCTTTTGCCTCATTGCTCTTCTTCTACTTGCCTTCGATGGCAATAGTCTTCACGCTCGCTGTAGGTGTAAAAATTGATTTCCCAAAATAGGGATTTCATTTGTATTGATAAGAATAGCTTATTACAAACTAATGAATAAAAATTATAATAGAAGCATAGGGAAAGCCCTCCTCGTTTAACGTGGGGTCTTTGGTAGCGATAGGACACCTCGTTCAGTTCTCGCACCGAGTTTGCTTTCCTTAGACGATTCGATCGATGTTGTAGATGAGCTTTAGTACATAGTAGAAGCTCATGTTGATCGAGTTTGGATCTCCGAGCTCAATGTCGACCAAGGCTGAAAGCTAGAGGGAGACATAACAGTGCAAGATCAATGCAAAGAGCCAACCGTCAACCCAGTCAAGAGTTAAGAGCTAATGGTCCAGCTAACTAATTGAATCAATCAATAAACTACGAACCTCTTTCCTGTAGCCAGGAGAGGCCCTTAAATAGGAGAGAGACGATGTGGTCGCTCCCTTGAATCATGGGATGTGCTCATGCACTATTGAGAGATACCATGCATCTCACTTGTACTGTGAGCGACTGCTTGATGGGCTCGGAGCACTGTATTCCTCCCCTTCATGTCGTGGGAGATAGGATGGTCCATCCCTGTATGCTATAGTACAGCCGCCAGGTACTCTAGCAAGTTTGGCGGGTTTGTTGATCGCCCAACAGGTTGCTTGAATGTGTAGGCGAGTTCGGTCACGTGGGCGAACTTGACTCATGCAGGTGAGTCAAGTACGTAGGCAAACCTCTGGTTGTCTAGTGATGCAGGCGCACTTGGCGATTAAACGAACTTGACTCGTGCAGGCGAGTCAAGTATGCAGACGGGTTTGTCAACTACGTGGATTTGACTGGTCACTCGTACTGTGAGCGGTTACTTGATGGGCATAGAGTACCATGCTCCCTCCTTTCACATCGTGGGGAATGAGAAGGTCCATCCCTGTACGTGGTATTATAGCCACCTAGTACTCAGGCAAATTTGTTGGTCGCCTGGTGGATTGCCTGAATGTGCAGGCAAGTTCAGCTCTTGAGTAGACTTGGCTTGTGTAGGCGAATCAAGTATGTGGGTGATTTTCTGGTCGCCTGGCGGATTCCCCGGTTATACAGGTGAGTTAAGCGATCGCGTGCTCTTGACTCGTGCTGATGAGTTAAACCCGTGAGCGAACTTCCTTCATCTGACGGACTCAAATCTTGAGTGAACTTGACTCGTGCAAGTGAGTCAAGTGTACAGGCGAGTTTTTTAGGTCCTCCTGTAGTCAAGGCAATTTTTATAACCTACACTCGTCTTTGCAACAAATTCCACCATGAATAGCTTCATCTCCTTCTGAATGTACTTTCTCAAACCCGCCACATACTTCATAAACACAAAATATTCCTCCCTATAATGTTGAGAACCATCGCCTGTTGTTGGAACTCCATGGGGTATTCTTGAACTGTTTGATTGACTCCTTGGTGCAAGCCATACAACTTGTACCAACGCTCCTTAAGGAATCCCACCGCGTAGAACTGCTTCCTCAGTAGCTCCTTGAACATGTTCCATGATACCACCTTCTTCTCCTACTTATAGTAGGATTTCCAACACGTCAAAGCGTACCCTGAAAGCTTCAATATTGCAAAAACAATCTTCTCTTTTGACGAATAGTCATAAAGAGTAAAATAAGTCTCCATCCGCTCGATCCAATTGTCAAGCCTCTTGACGTCAACACTTCCATCATAAACAAGAATCTTTACTCTAAAATCTATCTTCAGATTTTGGTAAGAACCCTTATCCCCTTGATGTGGGACAGTCTTGACGTCTTTAACCTCCTCGTCTGAATCTGAATACTCATCCTCCCCATCAAATTCTAAAGTTCTCTTCTTTGACCTCGACGGAGATTCGACCTTCTTGTCGTCTCCTTGGATGAGATCTTCGAGTTTGGTGAGCGTTGAACTAATTGCCTCGACCTGTTTCTCCACCGCATCAAGTCTCGCTGAATTGTCTCTTCAGTCATCTTCTTCTTCCTTGATTTCTGGACTTCTTCCAAAGAAATAAAGATCTCGCCTAACTTCTTATATTGTGATCGAGTAAGGACCATACACAGGATGCCCCCTTTCATAAGATCTAATTCGCTTTGATACCAACCTGATACGCGTCGTCGTGCGAGCACCATTGGTCATGTAATTACCAAAGGTGAGTTAGGAAGAAGACGATAGAAAACACAAGAACAATTCAACTGGCGAAGGAAAATACCTTCTCTAGATTATGAAGAATCAAATATTACAAAATCTCACCCTCACAATCTCACTAGAATAAAGAACAAACTCTCTATTCTCTCTAAACCCTAATCACTTGATTAGAATTTCTCTTCTCTCCCTCTTTAGAAACCCTAAACAATCTCTATTTATAGAGTCTACAACGTGGTGGTAAAGCGGCAAATAACTCAGTCAAAACGCATCAGGAATCCATGTCAAACAGGAATCCAAGAGAGCCCAGGAAACCGACCCGATCAACCGCCTAGCTTGGTCCGGTCGACCGACCAGAGGGTTGGTTTCAAACCCTATAGGCCGAACTGTTATCGATCGACCGATAGGGATGCGTCGATCGACTGGCCAGAGCACAAAACGGCACGCCTATAGTGTGCACAAATCCGGTCGACCGGCACACCTCATGCGGTCGACCGGCAAGATCATTTTTGCCAACTTCCTGATTCCGTCTGTTTTGCTGCTTCTAACCTCTTTCGCCGCCACCAACGGCTTCATCCACGCCTCTATTCTCAAGATACCATGATACTCGTCTATCCTCAAGCTCCCATGAGGATCGCTAAGTTTCCGAAGCAAGGAAGAAGATACACCCGTATCAATTACTATAGTGAGGACATTGTTCTACAAGCTCTAAGTTTAAATCCCGATGACATGTATTCTCCATGTGAATAGATTCCACAGACAACAGGTGACCCTTAATAAGTTTTGTATTAAAAAAAAAGAAAAACCAAAACTAGCACCTTCAGATCCGACATATCATGTACATGTTGTCAAAAACCAAATTACCCCTACTTTTGGAGGAAAAAGAAAAGCCTTTATGTCTTTGTTTGTATTTTTCATGCTATTCCTTTTTTTTTTCTCCTTCTCTATTGTGTGTTTGGTAACTACAAAATCAAATTAGACTAGAAAGTTTTCCTTTAACTAGGTTAAAGTTGTTCCAAAAGGGAGGGGTAAATTTTAAACTAAAGAAACCTAGTTTAACTTTGGTCTAACTTTTGGCAAACTAAAAATTAGTTTTCTAACCAAGATTGTATCCACTAAAACTGGTTTTGTGAAGTTGCAAAAAAACCGTGTGTTTGCACTCCCACGTTTGGTACTTCTGATCCTAATGTTTGCTTCCCGTGATTTCTTCCTTCAAAACTAAATTGATGTTATTTTATGTCATTGTCATGGAGTTAAGTGACAAAAATAAAAATAAAAACTTATTGACGGTTTCTTGAATTTCCTAAACTTATTAAGGTTAAGTGAAATTATCAAAACATTTTCGGAGTTAAGTGAAAACTGTCCGAACTTTTTTTTTTTTTTGTTATTTGGTTTTTTCTTTTTTTGTTTTTGATTTTTGTTTATGTTCTTTGTTTTGTTTCCCTTTCTAACTTAACACACGTTATCGCTAACTAGATGGTATATCCCATCTAGCTAGCTTAATTTCTCAAGAGATATGAAACAATTTTTTTTTTCTTTTTTATAGTTTTCTAGTGGAGAAAGCTATTTAGGAAAATGTGTTCACTAGACAACTAGTGATCAAAGAGAAGATCTTCAGATTAGAGCACAACATGAGGGGTTAATTTGCAGATATAAGCGTAATAATTCTTCTTCATTTAAAATTACCAGTTGTATACTGGATATGGCCAGCTCCTGAGGCCAGTCAAACGGTAGACCTTTTATTAAACTTGCTAATAATCTACAAACCGCCGCACCAATCATTCACTCAGTATTGTTTACTGCTAACTAAACTTAAAACTAACCTACAAACCTAGTCAGAGGTGCATGCATCTGCCCCCAGAATCTTTCTAATTATCTCTTCTATATCATCGTCAAAATCTAAGTAGATGATTAATTTACTAAACAAACAAATTGGTGGGTAAATGATATTAGTGATGGAGGAGTAAACTTTGTCTTTTTTTAGTTTAACTAGGCTATGTTCTTTTTCCTAATTGCGACACGTGCTTAATTTCATCACCATTTAGGCTTTTTGGAGTGGTTATTTATTTTGTTAATGTCCCGTATATGGAAAAGATGGTAATTATTCTTTAGAGGAGGCGGAGGTCTTTTATTTGTCGCCGGCTCTGAACCGGAACGCTTTTATCTAGTATTGGAATTTTTTTTAATTGTTATCATGGGGTGTGTGTGTGTGTATATATATATATATATATATATATATGAGAGATTAATGAGTATTATCATAGGAGGGGATTTCCTCCTTGAGGCCTATGTGACACAATCCCCACCATCCTCATAAAATAGGAGAGTGTGTGAGTTGGTAGGGATTTGTGCCTACTTTATGAGGATTGTGAGAATTGTGCCACATAGGCGACAAGGAGGGAAATCCCCTCCTATGACAATGATACTCATTAATCTCTATAACGGTTTCGAATGAATAAAACTTTTTACATGGCTCGACGGAGGGTCAAACCACGATGGGTTCTCCCCAAATTTGGTGTGTTGGGGTTTTAGAATATGTATATCAAGTTTAACGGAGCGGATCATCCACAATATAGCTCAATCAAGTGATCATCAATGAATAAAAACTTAGTGGATGTCCACTTAAGTTGACATAAGTTTTTCTATATATATATATATAGATATCATGATCTAAGTCATGATCTATGACATTGAATTAAAAATTTGCAGTTATGGATTCTTTTGAGGATTGAGGATTTCATATGATTATGCAGTTAGGATCACAAGAATCTTCACTAGATTTTGTTTCAGATACATAACAAAGGAGGCTTATTATTTTACCAAACACTTTGAAAGATTCATGTAGATCACAGTTTTATAAAGACTAGATTTTATGCACATGTAATGCACGTGGTTAAATATTGTGATTATGTATATTTAGTTTATTTTCTTACTAAATTTGTTCCTCGGTTACTCTTTGATAATTTTTGCTCACTTTGATTAAGTATTTTTTGGTTTATTTTCTTACTAAAATTTGCTCATCGATTACACTTTAATTATTTATTTATTTGATGTTTGTTTGAATAGGCTACACCCAGTTTAAATTTTTATGTTGATAGTTGAATTATCAAGAGATAAATATAATCTAAAGCCAATTTAAAATTTTATTTTATTTTGGTCGGCATGAAACCAAGCTTGACCCGAGAAAGTATAGTGTTATGAAAGTTAAAACACTTGAAAAAATAACATTATAAAAGAAACATGAATAATAAAGTCAACGAGCCAAGATGATTGATTTAAAATGGGCTAAAATGACAGAAAATAGTTAATAAAAAATTCATAAACTGAAGATTAATGCTAACTCTAGTACAATTTTATATGATAAAACATCCACATATGCATATGAAAGCACTTAAAGTAGTTTATAAAAATAGTTTATAAAAAATTCCTTCTCAAGATTCCTAATTTTACTAAAAAATAAAACTATTCTATAATATTTCACAAAACATTATCTTTTATTGCTTCTATTTTATTTTTTATTGAGTCAAGATCAATCCTTCTTCATCTTTAACTTTTTCCTAGGCAATTCTAGAATAGTGTCTTTATCGTCTACATCGATTGTGATATGAGACTGGAGCATGTTATCTTTCATTGGGCTTATTCATCTTTTGTCTTCTCGTCTAAATTCACAAAGAAGTTGAATATATTTCTTATGTTCAACACAAACTTCTAATAATATGGACTTTGATTTTTTTCCTATTAATAAGAATAAATATTAGTTTTATATATATGAAATTATTTGTACTTTTAATTTATTACTGAAATAAGGTTAGGAGCTACCTCTTTTTTTCTGAAATAAATTCTTCTGTTGTGCATCCTATAAGAATTTCTGTTTGTATCATAATGTTATATTTGTTCTGTTTGTGTTATTTTCCATGAGGATCTAAACTAAATACATTATATTTCTTAGTCAATTTGCTTTAGATTATAATATTAATATTTAATTTTTATATATTCATTTCATGAATAAGGAATGCCACTTAACCTTGGTACTAAATCATCGGTGATTCTATAATATTTATCATCTGGACACTTATTATTAACATATTTATTCACTTTCCAATTACAGCCTTTGCAAACATAGAACCAGTGCTCAACTCTGTTATAAATGGTAGTTATCGTTGCCTTCAAGGTGCAATAGTGTGTCTTTATAATGGTAAATTATTCTTAGGATTAATTGTATGAATTTTAGAGTAGGTTTTCTAAGATCATACATCTTTCGAATATTATAATGGTTGTATATATTAGTAATTTGAATTTTTATTGCATTTATAAAGAGCCTTAATAGAGATGCTTTTGTCTTGGCAGCTTACTCTAAAAGAGTGCTGCATATTAGCTTTAAAATGTAATATCTTTTTTTCTTTACGGTGTTATATGGATATTTACTTGGTTTACTTACTATTCTATTATTTCTTTAGTAAGTTGTATCTTTAGATTGATATATATTATTAATACAATTTATGATGACATGCATATCTCCTCTATAAATTTAAGACAGATATAAGGTGAATTTTATATTCAGTGGCCTTTAATAAGAATTTTACTAATGAAATATACTACCTTCATATTTAGAGATCTTGAATTGTAATAGTGCTATTACATCATTATCCGTGATCGTGTCTTTAAGAATTGATCCTTCGTTAGTAGTCATACTCCTAATAAAGTCACACGCAGGGTCGTGATACTATATAAGAAAAAGAAAAAGGGTAATTTTATATTTTTTGCTTACGCTCATGACATAATAATTTTTCTTTTATCTTCCATGAAGAATGTTTCTTTGATGGGAACAAAGTTGTTCAATATATTCTTCAGTGGGTTTTTCGTCAGTGTTTCTTTGATAAATATAACTTATGTTAGTATTAATTGAAGTGATTCATGGACGTTCTGAATTCCATTTGAAATAAAAACCACTTGATTCTTTTAAATGATATCTCTAAATTTTCTAATAGTTGTCTATACATAAATCTTTATAACTTTTTACATAATAAATATTATTACCATTAAAGATCAATATTTATAAATTATAATTAATTAAGGTTATTCTATTATATTATGGCCTTTTATTAGTTTTTTGCGATTTAGTCTTTTATCAATTAATGATACTTATGTATTTTTACCGTTCTAACATATTGATAAAATTATATACAGTTACTTTAATTTGAACAATAACAGTAATTTTTAATTTATCATATATTTTTTTAAATTTTTATTATTTAACTGGATATTTTTATTCTGTTATTATTACTATTTTTTTACCATATTAACTTGACTATTTTCAGATTCTGAAAAGGGATAGTAAACCTTAAATTTTAAGTTATATTTATATATCTTAATGAAAGAATATCACACAATTGCTTTTTTCTTTGCTAAGTTTTAAATTTTTAGCTTTTTATTTTGTATAATTTTAAACTTTTAAGAGTGTTTTGTCTAATTTTTAAATTTTTTTACTTTTTTTAATACTTTATGTAATAAACTGATACTACGAAGAATTTTCATATATTTTATCAATATTATTTAAATTGTTGAGCTATAGATAGTTCATGGGGTATTAGGATAAGATATAAGTATAATTAGTATATATTATAACTTAAATCAAATATTTAAAATAGTACAGGATAATTTTGACTATGGAAAACTTTTCCCAAACTCATGCTTTTAAAGGGAGTATGATTTTTTGTTTTCCTTAATTTTTATTTTTTTATAATTTTGAGAATGACTTTTGTCTCTTTAATTTGTTTGGTGGATTTTGTAAATATCTCATCCACATTATGTACATTTGTAGGTCTACGTTGTTCTCGGGTTTGACCTTTGGGGTAGACATTATTTGTCTCATTAATTTATTTATTTTTCCTTATACGCCCTTCATTTTGTAGACATTTATAAATTTAGCATTTAATAATTTTATTTAGATTTATATTTCAATTTAAATTGTATTCTTATCTTCATACTATGTATATCTAATAGGAATTCATCAATTTATCAACTTACTCTTACTTAATGGAATAATATTTGAATTCAAAGGGTATTTTTGTCTACCAAAAGATTTTCCTGCACTCGTGCTTTTAAAGTGAGTATGATATGATTATAAGGGTGTGTTTACAAATCCCCCATAACTTTGGTTTAGAATCCACTAACCTAGGACTTGCCAAATATATATAGCTGTACTTTTTTTAATTTTAGAACAATTATGATTTAAAATAACCCGGACTTTCATTAATAAGAGTTCAATGAAACAAAATAACTGAAAACAGAGGGGGCATATTTCTACTAATTGCACGCATCAAAAAGTCACATAAGAGATCGTTAAGTATAGCCGTTTGTTTAAACGAATGAAAGTATAACTTTCATAATGGTGATAAAAACTACAGTTACAACGAAACAAACATGTATAATTACAGTCTCTATGTTTCTAAGATTGAATATTGTATTATATTATGGCAAACATTTTGCGTACGGCTTTTGGAAAATGATCACCAAATTTTGTATGTGTGATGCATGTGCAAGTATGGGTTGGGGATTTTATGGAGATCAATCTGTGAAACTAAACACTAAACGAATAACGGCACCGATGAAAATACCACAAGCAAGCAAACACCAAGATTTAACATGGTTCGGCAAATCGTGCCTTCGTCCACGGGGCAATCCAGAGAGAAATATTTCACTATGAATCAAAAGTACAACACCTCCAAGTTACACCTGAACTTGCGGAGTAAATCACGAGATAAAGAATGAGTCTTAAAATACTTCATATATCTCATATTTACCCCTTAGTAGTCGACCAATAAGAATAGTAGTCGACTACTAAATCCTTGGTCAAAATATCAGTTTCTGTCATTTTGCAGTGTAATCGACTAATACATATTGTAGTCGACTAGTAAAGACTCAAGACAGAATTCCAGTTTCTGTAAAATTACAGTGTAGTCGACTACTAGGACTTATAGTCGACTACTAAGAGTTAGTTCAGAATTGCATAACATCTGTCTTCATAGTGTAGTCGACTAATAGCTATAGTAGTCGACTACTAAGAAATAATCTAACTTCATAGAGTCTGTTTTGACTCAGTGTAGTCGACTACTAAGCATTATAGTCGACTACAGATATCGTTTTTTTAGATTTCAGAATTTGAATTTATGATTGTTTATAGTGTTTGTGCACATTATTTAGGCTTAAAAAGTTGTCTTTTCAAGAGATATAAATAGGTACTAAGTTCAGAAATTTGCATCAATTATTCATACATATAAGATCAAGCATTTGTGCAAATTCAAGAGTTCAAACTTTAGATTTTTAGTCTAAGTGTTCATAAAAGTTATTTCTGAGATTTCCATTGATCTTCATCATACATACAAAGAGTTTAGGCATTAATCAAAGATAAAAAGAGTTCCTAAGCCACTGCTGCATAATACCTATACTTCAAGGCTTATAGGAATTGTGTTCTTTCATCAAAGAAGGCTACTCTCGGGTGTGAGAGGTGATCTCTTGGTTTAGAGATTGTTACAATTTGCATGGTCTTGCAAATTGGTCAGGTTTACTTTTAATTTTGTAATAGTTTTTCAAAATCATAGTGGAACTCTCAAGTGGGATTTGCTTGGGGACTGGATGTACATCTGGGATGATGGAACCAGTATAAATCTTCTGTGTTTGTGATTTTCTAAATTTATGTGATTGTTGCTATTCTTTCCTTACAATTTATAGTCTACTTTGCAAATTTCTTAAAGGAACAATATTCACCCCCTCCCCCCCCCTCTAGTGTTTAGTGTGTATTAGATCAGATCCTACACTTGGTATCAGAGCACGATGAAAGATAGCAACAACAAATACATCACAATTCAAAGAGGAACATTCCACACAGCGATCATCATTGTTCGATGGTACAAACTACAACTATTGGAAATGTTGAATGAAGATCTACCTCCAATCTCTTGGCTACGACCTTTGGAACATTGTTAAGAATGAATTCATAAAGCCAAACACTCCTTACACCAATGGACTGTTGTTCAAAGAATAAATGTAAATCTGGACTCAAGGGCAATGAATGAGTTGTTTTGTGCCTTAGACAAGAACGAATTCTATCGAGTGTCTACCTCTACATTAACACATCAAATTCGGTATACTCTTGAGGTAACACATGAAGGAACTAACAAAGTTAACAAAATAAAAATTTTTGTTCTTGTTCACAGGTTTGAACTATTCAAGATGAAAGAAAATGAGACTATCACGAAGATGTTGACAAGATTTATAGATATTACTAACTCCTTAATTGGACTTGGAAAATAATACACTTAAGTTGAGATGGTAAGGAAAATCCTAAGAGCACTAACTCCGGAATGGGAGAAGAATACTACGGCTATTGAAGAGGCCAATGATCTTTCAACTCTCACCGTAGAGGATCTTATCGGAAATCTTATGGCATATAAAGTTCCACATGAAGGTAGAAAGAAGAATGACGAACCAAAGAAGAAGAAGATACTTGTCTTCAATACATAATCCGACACCAAAGAATCTGATGAAGATGATGAGGATATTGCATTGATTATAAAGAAATTCAAACAATTTCTAAAGAAAGATAAGTTTAAATAAAAAAAGTTTAAGAATACTAACAATGATTCTTCTTTGTGTTTCAATTGTAATAAGCTAGGACATATAAAGAAGGATTGTCCAGTTCTCAAGTCCAAATCAAAGTCCACCAATACTAACAACTCTAACAACTTCAAGAAGAAGAAGAAGAAAACTATGGCCGTGACTTGGGATGATAGTGACAATTCATCATTCGAGGATGAAGATGGAGAAAATGAAGAATCCGCCCACATGTGCTTCATGGAACAATAAAATGAAGTAAATAATTTTTTAGATAATGAAGAATTATTAGATGCTTTTAATGATCTTTATATTAAATGTAAAGATTTAAATGCTAATTACAAGATTTTGAAAAATGTAAATAAAAGATTAAACTTAGAATTAGTTTCTTCAAATTCTACACAAATAGAAAATATAAAGGAATTAAATGATAAATTATTTTCTAAAATTAAATTATTTTTTGAAAATAAATTATTAACTAAAAATAATATTTATCTTAAATCTGAATGCAATGTTATGAAAAATAAAATTTCAGATTTAGATAATAATGTGGTTTCTCTTAAACTCAAATATGAAGAGTTGTTTTTAAATGTAAACAAGTTTAATAAAAGAAAAGAAGACTTAATTAATTTATTAACTTTTCAAAAGTCTTCTAATCAAAAATTTGGTTTAGGATATGTTTATGAGAAGAATGATAATGTTACTAGAACACATCATGAATCATCTTCTATGACTAAAAATGTTAGTAAATTTCATGCACCTTTATCAAGGAATGCTTATGTTAAAAATACTCATAAATTTTCATATTCAAGAAATAATTATGATGCTTTATCCATATTCATTTGGGTGCCTAAAAATACTAGTTTGCATGATAGAAATGTTTATATTTCCGGTTTTAAGAAAAACATATGCAATTCTGTTAATTATACTTATGTTAACAAGGGGAAACCAAATTCCAAGTGGATTTGGTCTCCTAAGGGCTAATCCCATGGACCCAACATAAACGGATATCAATTCTTATATGTCTATATTTCAGGTACCTCAAAAAAAAGTGGATACTAGATAGTGGATGTTCCAAACACATGACTGGAAGTACTCAAATGTTATCTTCAGTTCAATACAAAAAGGGAGGAACTGTCACTGTTGGAGAAAAAAGATAAAGATCAAGTAATTGGTGTTGGAACCATAGAAAACATTGATAAACCACTAATAGATAATATTTTATTAGTAGATGGTTTAAAATATAATCTTTTAAGTACAAGTCAATTATGTGATAAGAATTTTAAAATTGTTTTTGAAAAAGATTCATGTCTTATCTATGATAATGATTTAACAAATATTTTATTTAAAGGAAGTAGAAAGAAAGATAATATGTTTCTCTATGAATTTTTATTCTAATGATCATTGTTTAGTTGCATCAATTGATGATTCATTATTATGACATAAAAGATGTGGACATGTTAATATGAAAAATATTTCACATCTTTCTAAACATAATTTGGTAGTGGTTTGCCTAAAATTATAAATAAGAAAAATCATTTTGTAATGCATGTCAAACAGGGAAAAATACATAAATCAACATTTAAATCTAAAGGTATTGTTTCTACAAGTAGACCACTAGAATTATTATATATGGATTTATTTGGTCCTTCTAGAATTGCATCTTTAGATGGAAGTAGATATGCATTTGTCATTGTTAATGATTATTCAAGATTTATATGGGTTATGTTTTTAAAATATAAAAATGATACTTTTGATGAGTTTTCTATATTTTGTAAAAAGATACAAAATCAAAAATCCGCTACTATTGTCACAGTTAGAAGTGATCATGATGGAGTTTGAAAATGAACTATTTTCTAATTTTTATAATAAAAATAGTATTTCACATGAATTTTCTTTTCCTTACACTCCACAACAAAATAGAGTTGTTAAAAGAAAAAATAGAACTTTACAAGAATGTACTAGAACAATGTTATATGATTCTAAACTTCCTAATATTTTTGGGCAGAAGCAATTAATACTGTATGCTATGTTTTAAATACAATTTTATTAAGACCTATTTAAATAAAACAAGTTTTGAATTATTTTACAATTGTATTCCTAAAGTTTCATATTTTAAAGTTTTTGGATGTAAATGTTATATATTAAATACGAAAGAAATTTTAGATAAGTTTAATTCAAAATCTGGTGAAGGTATTTTTGTAGGTTATTCTATGCATAGTAAAGCTTATAGAATTTTTAACAAAAAGACTTCTACAATAGAAGAATAATTTCATTTTTCTTTTGATGAATCTTATATTAATACTAGTGATAATAATGATGATGATGATGATGTTAATGATCAATCATCTCCTATTATTAATGATTCTAATGATACTAATATTTTACCTAAAGAATATGTAAAAGTTAGAAATCATCCACATGATTTAATCATTGGTGATATTCTCATGGTGTTCAAACTAGATCACAATTGAATTTATTTACACATGTTGCTTTTGTTTCTACAATAGAACCTAAAAATATTAAAGAAGCATGTAAATATGATTTTTTGATAATTGCTATGCAAGAGGAACTCAACCAATTTACAAGAAATAATGTTTGGGATCTTGTACTTAGACCATAAGATAAATCCATTATAGAAATCAAATGGATATTTTGAAATAAATTGGATGAATCTGGACAAGTTATTAGAAACAAAGCCAGATTGGTTGCACAAGGTTATAATCAAGAAGAAGGTATTGATTATGATGAAACTTATGCACCGGTTGCTCGTTTAGAATCTATTAGAGTTTTACTTGTATTTGCATATTTTATGGATTTTAAACTATTTTAAATATATGTTAAAAGTACTTTTTTAAATGGTTTTATTAAAGAAGAAGTTTTTATAGAACAACCTCCTGGATTTGAATATAAAAGATTTCCAAACCATGTTTTCAAGCTTAAGAAAGCTTTATATGGTCTTAAACAAGCACCCCATGCTTGGTATGATAGACTAAAGAACTTTCTATTGACTTCCAGATTTATAATTGTGAAGCTTGACACTACACTATTTATTAAGAAAATAAATAAAGATATTTTATTAATTCAAATATATGTAGATGATATTATATTTGGTTCTACTAATAATGATCTTTGTCAAGTGTTTGCTAAGATAATACAGGATGAATTTGAAATGAGTCACATGGGTGAACTCAACTTCTTCCTTGGACTACAAATCAAATAATTGAAGGAAGGAATATTCATCAACCAAAGCAAATATGCAAAAGAATTACTCAAACGCTTTGGAATAGACAATACAACAAGAGAAAGAACTCCAATGAGTACAACTACATCTCTTGACAAGGATGAGAATGGTAAGAATATTAATCAAAAACAAAATCGAGGTATGACTGGATCACTTCTTTACCTTACCGCTAGTAGACCCGATATAATATGTAGTGTCTGTTTATATGCTAGATTTCAATCTAATCCTAAAGAGCCACACCTTAAAGCAGTAAAAAGAATTTTTAGATATCTTAAAGGTACTACAGATTATGGTTTATTTTATCATAAGAATAGCACATTTAATTTAATATCATATAGTGATGCTGATTTTGCCGGGGGCAAATCCAATAGGAAAAGTACAAGTGGTACATGTCACTTTTTAGGACATTCACTTGTATCTTAGTTTAGTAAAAAGTAAAATTTAGTATCATTATCAACAACTGAAACAGAATATATTGCTGCAAGTTTTGCATGTGCTCAAGTTCTATGGATGAAACAAACATTATCTGATTATGGTATAGATTGTCCTACATCCTCCATAATGTGTGATAATACTAGTGCCATTAATTTATCTAAAAATCTTATTCAACATTCACATACAAAACACATTGACATTAGACATCATTTCTTACATGATCATGTGCTTAAATATGATATTTTATTAGATTTTGTATCTACCAATAAATAAATTGTAGATATATTAACAAAACCATTAAAAGAAGAAATTTATGTTAAATTAAGAAGGGAATTAGGTATATGTTTAATGGTAGATTTAAATTAAATTTTAAGATCAATACATATGCATACACAGCCTTAATAGTCGACTATTAGGTTAGTAGTCATCTATATGCACACATTTTGCATATAACGCATTCTGTTTATTACAGACTAGTTGAATAATAAGGATGGTAGTTGACTAATCTAAAGTGAAAATAAATATACATATTTCTGTCGATTACAGACTAGTCGACTAATAGTGTTAGTAGTCGACTAATCAATGTTCAACTCGATTTACAGAACTCTGTCAACTACAGAGTAGTCGACTAATTATCTTAGTAGTCGACTACTTAAATAGCAGTTTTCACATGTACATGTTTTTTGAGCATATTGGATCATTTACCCATCAAACCCAACACCCATTAAACTTAAGTCAAATTGATCTCAACCACTCATTTTTTACCTAATCAAACCTAGCCCTAAATCAACTTCTATTAAGATCAAATCATGTCCATACATTTGAATTCATGTTTTAATCTTAGCTATTGATTTTTCACATAAGAAACCTACCTTAAATGAATAACTACCCACTCCCTCACTCTCCTAAAACTGACAGGAGAGTTCAGGACCAAATCCAGGTTAGGGCATCTTTAATCCTTTCATTTTTTCCCCAAAATTTCCCTCAAGTTTCTTGTTTTTTCTTGAGTTTGTCAGTTCTTGTAGTCGACTATAATCTCTATTAGCCGACTACTAACATCTTCTAGGGCATCTACAGTTTGAGTAAGTCTCCTACACTTGATCTTTTAAAATTTCTTACTTGAATCATGTCTAGATCTAAGTGATCAAGGTCTAGTCCTTCAAATGTTGTTGAAGACAACTCAATATACTTATTCAAACAAACTTGCTTTCGAGTCATATCTTACTTCCCAAACAAGGAAAACGTCTAAATCATTCAAACAAACTTAGACCCGTTCCTAGGTTTCTCGCTCGTATCCTTGCTTATAATTTGTATCCAAAAAAAAGAGAGTTTTTATTTTATCTCACTAGATTTAGCCAAGGCCCTGTATGCCATAATGGCAAAAATGCAAGTGAATTGGGCTGAGGTTTTCTATGAGAATCTTTTAGTTCTAGCTAGAGGATTTTTTCCGTTTGGAGCTTTTTTAACAAAAAGTTTTGAAGCCTTTCAAGTTGACCTTGAAACTAAAAATTTATTGGTCCGCTCCATTGAATTCTTTGATTCTAATGTCCTAACTAGGATGAAGTTAACAAACTTTGAACTTCATGACCAAAATCCCCAAGATGAGCCTCACCCTCCTCAAGAACTAATCCCACAAGAAATTCCACAATCGTTTCATTAAGCAGCCCCTCCTCAAGTCACATACCACCTCCAATGCAAATTGATCCCTTTTGCTTCTCAGATGCTCAATATAATACTCTATCTGCTCATATACTTGAGTTATAAACTGGACAACGAGCACTCTATGCTCAAAATTCTTCCATTTTGAGCTATCAAGAAGAAATAAACAAGAAATTGGATAACTTGTATCTGAAGCTCAGTGCATATTTCCAAGGACATCCACCTCCTCCAGGCCCTTCATGTTAGAGAAGCATGCATGCATCTCATGTAGTATTTTGAATAGTTTCATGTTTATGTCAAAAACTATGTGATAAGTTAGTTTGTTTGTTTATGTCACAAACTATTTGGTAGTTGGTTAAGACTTATGTATTATGTTGTAAGTTGCTTTATGTGTTTAATACTATATACTAATTTGTGTTAATGTTGCTACTATGTTTACTTTATGCTTAGTATAATTAATGCATTAGTATTTTGTGTTCATGCGCTAAATATTCTAAACAGATTATGACAATGGAAGTTATCGAACTATTAGTCTTTATAGCAACTCTTTGCTTACCTAATTGGATGGGTGAAGTAATGAACTATGTTTACAATTTGGATGACATATTTGAAGTGTTAGCTCATGAAGTAGAAATACTTGCATGTTTAGAATAAATGTTCAATTCTTTTTGCTAATGACAAAGGGGGAGAAAATATTAAAATATATGAATTTCAGTGACTCTTATATGCTTTTATGCAGAGGGAGTAAGTTTATAATGTTCATAAGTGTTTAATTCTTTTGTGATATACTTATATATGCATAAATTGTTTGTCATCATTAAAAAGGAGAAGAATGTTAGATATACTGACCCCAATATATAGTTTTGATGATACCAATTTATATACTATGTGTATTATTATGCACTAACATAACAATGTAGATATCAATATCAAATATGATCAAGATATGTGACAAAGTGTAGGATGAGTGCAAGGTAACAAGAAGTAAAGAAGAAGATGTGAATAAATGTCATAATGTAATTTTTACATTTTATTTACTTAGATTTATTGTACAAGCCTTGATCACTCATAGCACATACACACACATAACGTTTATGGATAAAGAATGAGTCTCAAAATACTTCATATATCTCATATTTACCCCTTAGTAGTCGACCAATAAGAATAGTAGTCGACTACTAAAGCCTTGGTCAAAATATCAATTTCTGTCATTTACAGTGTAGTCGACTAATACATATTGTAGTCGACTAGTAAAGATTTAGACAGAATTCTAGTTTCTGTGAAATTATATTGAATCTATCAAGTAGTCGTTCAACATATTTCTCCCGTGATAACCATAACATTCTGGTTTTCCTGTCATGAGCAATATTCATACAATAAATCTAATGTGCCGAGCCTAAATCCATCATATCAAAAGATTTAAATAACTCTTTCTTTAGCCCACCGATTATTTGACTATCCTTACCAACAATCAACATGTCGCCCACATAATGCAAAAGGATAATGAAGCTAGAATTTAAAATTCTCTTGAAATATACACACGAATTTGTAACTGTCATCTAGTAGTCATGACTCAACATAAAAAAATTAAATTTCTTGTACCCATGTCTGGTTGTCTGCTTCAAACCATAGAGGCTCTTCTTCAACCTGCAAATCATGTGTTCTTTTCCATTCATTTCAAAACCCTCCAGCTACTCCATGTAGATCTCTTCCTTTAAATCACTATGAATGAACGCAGTCTTCACATCTATTTGCTCAATCTTGTGGTCTAAACTAGCTGCTAACCCCAAGATAACTCTAATGGACGTCATCTTCACAACCGGTGAAAAAATCTCATCAAAATCAATATCGTTTTTCTGACCAAAACCTTTCACCACTAATCTACCTTTGTATTTCTAAATCTCTTTGTAGTTATCCTTCTTTAACTTGAACATCCACTTGTTCTTCAAAGCTTTTTTGTCCTTTGGCAAATCCACCAACTCATAAGTATCATTCTTCTCAAGAGACTTCATCTCTTCCTTCATAGCCTGGAACCATTTGTCCTTGACTTTATGAGTATGTGCCTCCTGAAAGCTTTTTGGCTCCCCCTCTTTTGTCTGTAAAGAAGACTCCGAAAGAGGATATCTCGTGGATGGTTGATACCCTCTAACTAATCTCCTAAGTTGTGGCTCTGCAAACTCCTGGTGCTGGTGATGCTCCCCTGCTAACGAGCCTCCTGCTCGTGATCCTAATCACCGTCTCCCTACTCTGGTATCTGACCGTCATCATCAACATCATCATCATGCACTTGTTCTATATCTGTAGGATGCAACTGTACTAAAGACGAAATGGGTGTCATATCTAGAATCTCAGTAGAACCACTCTATGACTGCTCTACTCTCCCGAGATCTGCAATAGTCTGATCCTCCTTAAAAATCACATATGCTCATCTGATAATTTGTTTCTTTTCTAGATCACATAGTTTGTAGTTAAACTCATCTTATCCATAACCAAGAAAGATGCAATGAACCGCTCTATCATCAAGCTTCTGTCTCTTCTCCTCCAAAATGTGTGCAAATACATGTTAGACCCTAATGCCACTAGGACAGAATCCTAGAGGGGGGTGAATAGGGTATATGCTAATCTAATCCGGTTTAATGCCAATAAAAACTAATAAACAAATATCCTAGAAAATTAGATATGCAACAATTATATGCAAGGATAAGCAAAATAAACAAAGATAAAATAAACAAACAACAAATGTGATAGGGCAATATACACAAAGAGTAATAGATAATGACGATATAAGATAAACACAAAAGTAAATACGCTAATGACAAACTCAAACACAAGCAATGATCACGGAGTACAGACCTTCCGTCCTACGTCTCCGCTCCCCACTCCCGGAGAGAAATCCACTATCACACTGGGTTTTCAACGCTCACCCAAAAATATTTACACTATAAAATATCGGTTTTTAACGCTCACTGATTAACGTTCACATACACACACAATGTAACTACACAACTACCACCTCAAGTGTTGGCCTCTCACATGTCTCCCTCAAGTGCTCAGAATTACTACCTCTCACTAGGTTTTACTACCGACGCCACTCCTCTTGGGACCGACCACGTCTCTCACCTCTACCCTCCTCTTGGTGTACTTGTGCAATATAATGTGAATCCTCACAAATTAACGCTCAACAATAAATGATTGTTCTCTAAACAAGGTGAGAACTCAATAAAGCCCAACTCTATGTTACAATCTCACAACCCCAAATATACTATGTATGAAAATACTAAAAGCTCAAGTGGGTGTGTGTAACAAAGAGAATAAATCAAAACTAAACTCAAATATGAAATCTAGCTTAATAACAATGATAATCAAATAAGTATATAAATGTAAAGCTAGAGTTTGAGTTTAGAAAACTTCTCAAATGAAGACGAGAGAGAGAGAGAGAGAGAGAGAGAGAGAGAGAGAGAGAGAGAGATGAAATGGAAGTCCAAACACAAATTGATGATCTCCTCTTGCTCTTGTGAAAACCACTTCACAAACCAAACTTTTAAACACACTTTAAAACCCTTAAACAAACTTGTAAAAACTCTTTAACACTTTTTTCTTAGTGGGAAACAGAGCTGGGTATAAGGGGGTATATATAGGGAACCCCAAAGATCAAGAAAATCAAAACAGAATAAAGTCTGGAAATATAGTTGTTGGAGGCTATCAGTCGACTGATGGATTTCGTCAGTCGACTAATGAGATGACCGTTATAGGTCAATCTCATCTCATCAGTCAACTGAAGCTCTCATCTATCTACCGATAAACTCATCAGTTGACTGATAGATCATCAGTCGTAAAAAATAGAAATATTTGATGATTCTAGATGATTTCTTCAGTCGACTGATCCATTGTGTCAATCGACTGATAACACAATATCAGCCTGTTTTGAAACAGTAAATCTGATTTTTGAAGTGCCTTTAAAAATGGCAGATAAATTCAAAAAAATGTAAAACTTTGGGGAATGCTTCTAAACATAATAATGCACATGTTACAAAAAGTATTTTTCAAATTGCACCTCCCAAAAGAGAAATCACTTTTTTCTACAAAAATGTCCAAAACATGAAAACTAGAGATACTTGAAATTTGATGTTTTGACATAAACCAAAGTTTTGAAGACTCTTGTATGGCTTTATAGACTTGATAAAAGGTACAAACTAGTATTGTCAAGTCCATAAACTAATAACACAATCTTTTCTCAAAAATATATATACTATGCAATAAAACATGATTTCATTGAATTAAATAAACTTAATATTGATGAAATCATATATAAACATGAAACAAGTATGTATTTTCCAATTATATTCATTTGTTTTATATTTAAACTTAAAAACCAAAACCAAAACTTGTGTGTATATATATATATAACTATATATATAAAAACCAAATACATGTATGTGTGTATATGATTAAACTTAAAGTATCTACACACAAGTATAAACCTAAAACTAAATATACCCAAGCTTGATGAAGGTCTTCAATGAGCACGACTTGATAAACTATGCGGATGAAGCTTAAACTTGGATCTTGTCTTGAAATGTATTGCTTCACTCCACTATTCCGCTAACCTCCATTGGATTTGATCGTGAATGCTCGATTCCATCCATCCTCCAACTTATTGTTTCCTTAGAATAAATACAAAAATATAAACACTAGACAAACAATATTAGTTATAAATTGTTTGTTAAAACATCATCAAAATAAAAAGGCCAACAATCTCCCCCTTTTTGATGATGTCAAACAATTTACAAAAAGAGTATATAAAATATACAATACAACACAATATTCATAAATATACTCACAATCCACTGGTTTCTCCCCGTTTGGCAACATCGAAAATAGGGAAAACACAAGAATGAACAGAGCGAAGGCTCTCCCTATCAAAAAGCCTTAATGAATATATGCAACAAAATGCAAGGCAAAACATGTGAGAAAGCATAGATGAAAACATTCTAAATGTAACTCACATACAAAATAACAATGGGGACACATAAAGATATATCAATATGAAAAAAAAATAATGTGTCTCAAAACACAAACATAAAAACAATTTATAAATAGATTTATGAAATCAAAAGAAAGAAAAATATGAGAATCATGAAAAAAGTTTTCAATTGAAAACAAATCACTCAAATGAAATCATAAATCAATGAATACAACCAATATCAATTTCAACAAGAAATCAAGAGAGGCAACCACATCAACTCATATAAACATATATCACTCGGTAAACATGAAACAAATCCGGGGGGTTGTTTAAACACAAACCTCTCATGACAATCAAAACCAAAAATCATGAAAACAAAAGAATTAACCAAAAAAATTGTTTTCATATTCAAAAAAAAAATCCAAAGCATACTTTTCAAAACCAAGAAAAATAAAAATAAAAATGCTAAAAATCTTGGTTTACAAATCAAAAAGGTTTTGGTACCCAAACATTATTGGTCTCAAAAAATTTAGGGACATGACCCCTATCATTTAAGTTCAAAGCCCTTGGGTTAAGAACCCTCTTGGGCACATTTGGTGTATAAACAGGGTCAAAATAAAAATTGTATAAATGACCATTCTGATTATAATAAGTACAATGAAAGAGGCCTATTTGATTTTGTTGACCATAAACTTGTGCACGGGATTCATTTGCAAAAATAGATGGTCTTATAAATATATTTTGTAAATGAGAAATATTTTGAAACAAGGTTGGTCCACTTGAAATATTTTGCGATTTAGAAACTTTTCGCAAATCAAAACAAAACTTAGATAAGTGGCCAACTCTACCACAAAAATCACAATGATACACGTTAACATGCTTATGAAGAACTTTGTGAGAATGAGCATGTGAATGTGTATTTGAACATAATGATGAAGCTACATGAGATACACAAGGAGCATTAGCATTCCTAGGTTTGTGTGTATCATAGAAAAATTTAGCTAAATGGCCTTTTCGGCTGCAAATGGAACACTTGTAAATTTTATTATACATGTGTGCATAGTGGGTGTTTGATTTGGAAGTGTTAACATGGGACTTTGCACACAAGTCCATAAGCTTATATTTTTAACAAATCATGTTTTTAGAGTTGAATATAAAGATGAAATGTAATTTTTAACATTATTCAGGTCATCATTAGGCACATTAGCATTGACACTAGAAGTAGAAGAAGCATGATCCTTTTTGAAAGAATTAAATTCATTTCTTATTGTTTCTACTTCTAATATGGCATATCTTTAGCCTGAGATAAGCTAGAAATGGATGAGGTCAATTTTTTATTTTTTAAATTTAACATATCATTATTTCTTTAAGAGAAACATTCTCCTTTGTAATGATATCAAATTTGGAACCTAGCTTCTCATGATAGAATTTTAAATTAATATGCTTGCTTTTTAAATTAATAAAATTTTTAGGCAACTTGATGTAGACATGCATTAACCTATCATATGCACAAGCGAGTTCACTAATAGATGGTTCACTATCGGAATCGGAATCGCTTACCATACTAGGGCTATCACCTAGTGGCCGTGTGCATGATGCTCAAATAGAACTTGAAGAGGAAGCCGCCAAAGCTTGTAGGATCACCTCAGAATCGAGAACTTATGAAAGTGTTTTGTTTGCTTCTCTTCCATGGAAGTTCCATTTTTCCAGAATGTATCCTAATTTTTAGCCTAATTCTTCTTCTAATGATCGATTCAACCTCTGATCAAAAAGATAGACATTGGTTCTATTTCATCTCTTCAACAAGTTTAGTAATGAGCATAACGGTCCTATTGTTCTGATGGAAACAAGAACCTATGGAGAAATGTGCTTCGTGTAAGAAGGTACTGGAGCATTAGTGGTTGCCAGTCAAGAGTTCGGTGAGGTTTAGTGATTCACGTCAATACGGAGAGTCAAGTGTAAGTCATCAATGAAAGTAGGTCATCAAGAAATCCATTCTTAAGTAATCAACATTTGTCCTCTTGCTCATCTATATAGTAAGGTCATTCATAAAAGAGTCAGTAATCAAGTCATTAAAGTAAGTAAGGAATATAAGCCATTAAAGATATAGTTAGATCTCGCAATACATTTGATCTTGTAGATTACGTGACGATAGGTCAGATAGGGACGGTCCAGATGTTGTCACTGACAGATCAGTATTTACTTATGTAACGCCCCGCCCCGAAATCCCCGGAGTCGGTACGTTATTAGATCTGATGGACTGGCCTCACAAACCACCACATGTCTTTTCAGCACATTTTTTCCTTACTCACGTGCTCCCTAGAAAACTTCCCAGGAGGTCACCCATCCTAGAATTTCTCCAGGCTAAGCACGCTTAACTTTGGAGTTTCTAAGGGTTGGGTTCCCGAAAAGAAGATGCATCTTGGTGGTATGAGTATTTCAATCAAATCTATCAATACTAATCTCATCACCCTCTCAAGGGTTGGGGTATTACAATCTCCCCCACTTAAACTCGCAACGTCCTCGTTGCGTCAAATCATATCATCCAAGACCGTACCATCCGTGTGAGACTCTAGAGGTGGCTCCTACGGCCTCAAGAGGTGACTCCCGCCCTCTCGACGTAGCACTTTGCGCCGTATAGCACTTAGCTCTCACAATTCCGGTTGGTTTTGCTCTGATACCATTTGTAACGCCCCGCCCCGGAATCCCCGGAGTCGGTACGTTATTAGATCTGATGGACTGGCCTCACAAACCACCACATGTCTTTTCAGCACATTTTCTCCTCACTCACGTGCTCCCTAGAAAACTTCCCA
>BQKN01065006.1:229186-236686 GCA_022839385.1 Asparagus kiusianus | reverse complement strand
ATAGGCGATTCCGTCCGTCTTTGTTTGGTGGGCGATTTTGCCCTTTCGGGTTTTGTCTTAATTGATTTTCCTTTCTTGCAGCGACTTTTTTCGATGAGGCCTTCCCGGAGGGCGTGGCCATTGGCCACGCCGGCAGTACGAACTACACGGCGCCCCCCTCGATTTCCCTCTCTGGCTTCGGTACCTGCGTTCACCGCCGACAAACCGAATGGCTTGATAAAGAGGGTCACGGACGGTCACCACCTGACACTGCGTGAGTTGACGACCGACGCGGCATTGACAGATGATGCCAGGGCAGAGCTGCCGAAACCTCAGTTCTTGTTCGGCGATGCCACGACCGACCCCTCTGCCCTGTTGCTCAAGAAGAGCATGTGGTTCCATACGGTAGAAGGGACTCACTACTACCTCCCCAGCATGTCGAGGGGTTCTCGATCGTTGAGCTGCGATCCCTCGCGGTTCCTCGGACGATGAACTGGGAGCTGACCCTAACTCAAGACGGGGTCACTTGTGGCGTTTTCACGGGCTCTACCGCTGGATATGGCGTGGATGGCTCATGTAAGCTTGTGACGGGTCTGCGTCCTGGCTTACTGTCCGCTGAATTGCCCGTGGGGGAGTCGATATCAGCGGCGGAGACCTTCCGTCATCGCTTCTTCCGAGTCGGAGGGAGCTTTCCCCCGAAGGATTTCAGAGCTCCGGGGTGGGTCTATTCTGCACCCGGCAGCGACACTTGGTGGTCCAAGATCACCGACCGTGTTCTGCCTGAGAACGCCGATCTCAAGAACACGGAGCTGTACGCAGCCATCGAAGCCACGCGACACGGCTTGCGGATCAACGCTTCTCAGTTCCACAGCATTCTGGAGCTGTATTGTGCGGAAAGCGGCACATTCTTCACCCCCAACGGTGAGCTTGGCATCACCCCTCACGAGATGCACGACGTGTCGGGTCTGCCCCTGGGAGACTTTCCTTACGAGGAGTACGTCCCCGATCAAGCTGAGATCGATCAGCTGTTAGGCCATTCGCCCTCGGCGGTTGAAACTTTGTGGGAGTTACTCTGCCACTACCACATCTGCCTCAGCACTTTGGGGGCAGCAGATCATAAAGGGAAGAAGAAGGGGATCAGCCACAAGAACTGGGCTGATTATCTGTTCCCGGGGAACGACGTCAAGGGGTAGCCTGCTCTCCCATTAGGTGCATGCGACCAGTCCGAAGTGGAGGCGAGGATAGTCGAAGAAGGGGGCACCGTAACTCTCGACCGTGACGAGGGCGGATTTAAATCTGGTACGGTCCTTCACTCGTTCCACCATCAGGCGAAGTCCCCCATATCTGGGAAGGCGCTGCTCGTGGGGTTCCTCATGTTATGGTTGAAGAGGTGCGTAATCCCCACTCACTCCTTCGAAGCTCTTCCTGTGGAGGTCGTGTACCCGGCGGTTTGCTTAGCTCATGGGAAGTCTTATTCCCTGGTATCGGCGACGATAGCGTGCATCCATCGGGGGCTCCGCACCCTGACGGCTCAATTCTGCCGCGTATCGACTATTGATGAGGGAGAAGGAGAGGTCATCAGGACCCCCAACCCTCGGGTGGGGCTGCCGTATACATATCTGATGGCGTGGTTCGTATACCACTGTGAGTGCTTGATGAGTGCTCCAGCGGTGCTTCAAGGCGACAAGTTTGTCCCGTTCATCCAGCGCCTGGAGAAGTGCTCCTGGAAGTGCAAGGACATCCCTGACGCAAGGAAGATGCTCTCCCACTTTGGGAATTATAATTTTCGCCGTTCCTTTCCTTATTTCAGCGGGGGCGGATACGGAGAATCTCTCAGGGATGCGCCGACGGCGGACCACTACACAGTCCTCTCTCGCGGTGCCTTTCGCTGGTTGGTGAACATCCGGCCGGGATATCATGTTCTGAGAACGGGCTCGACATGCTATCTTGAGCCATATCTCCCCTGCAGATTCGCCCGTCAGTTTGGGTACGACCAATTGTATGTGGGCAACGTCAATCCCCAACTGCGGTTTGAAGGAGGGCTGGTGGATGGAGCTCGGGGATGGTTCTGGACTCATGCTGGCGGCACCGATGCTCGCTTTGAGTTACCCTCGAAGGATCGCGACTTGCACCATACGCTCTCGTATTGCCGGTGGTATCGGGGCGCCAGCGCCAATCCTGTTGACTTTCGGTTTCAGAGCTCGTGCCTGGTGGAGCGCGGGCGTCGTCAAAGGGGAGTTCCTCGACCTTCGAGGCGGAGGGGCCGTGCAACGGCTAGGGAGCTGTTCGTGGAAGGCCCTGCAGGAGATTCTGAGGGTGAGGGCGCGGGCACAGACGAATCCGAGGCGCCTATAACACGAGCTCCTTCTCCCAGTCTTCCTCTAGATTCCCAAGGCGAGCAGAGGGAGCCTGTTGAGTTAACCCGGGCGAGCAAGCGTCTGGAGCAAGCCCGAGGTGCGATCGCTGGGCGTATGGGGGCGCCTCTCTTATCTCCGAGTAGTTCACTGCTCTCGAAACGGCAGCGAGAAGCGGCGGAGAGCTCTAGAGCAGAAGTGGCCAAGAGGGCCCGTGGCGAGGAGACTATGGTGACCACCAGAGCGGCAGCTGGTCGGGCTGGTACTATCTCTGGGGCGACAGTGGCTCAACCAACCCTTTCTGCCGCGCCGCAGGCGGCCCCAGCGATTTCAAAGGACATGCCTCCTCCATCCAAAGTGGAGTCACAGGCGGGGGTCTCGACGACTCCTGCACCCGCACCAAGAGGTAATCGTTCGGCGCAACGCTCTTGTGTGAGAAGTCAGGCTCGTATTTTCTGACTGCTCATATTGAATTCATGCAGGTGCAGCCGAGAAAGCAATCCCCATCCCCTCTGACGAAGAGGAGGGGAATGGAGATGAAAGAGAACCAGGGGGTTCAGGTAAGCAGGAGTTTCATTGCTGTTGACCCTTCTAGGCCAAGGGGGTATTAATTGTTATCATTTTCCTTGTATCCACAGTTAGCCCCTCCCATGAAAGTGCTAGCAAGGAGGATCCTCCCTCTTGGGAGGGTCATTCTGGCGAATCCGAGACGGATGACAACGCCTCCATTTACGAGGCGCTATCAAGTGAAGAGGAGGTGGTAGTCCCTACAGATCGACAAGGGGGAACCCCCACCTTCGAGGGGACACCGGTCAGGGGTGAGCGCTCAGTGCGAGAGTCTCCTGCACAAGGGGAAACTCCCGTTGGGTTGACGGTCACTTCCTCGCCGGCGGGGACCTGTGACTCTGCCACTACCATTCTGGCGGCGCCAGCGGTTGTTCCGGTTCTGGCAGCGCCAGTCGTTGCTTCTGCAATTGTGACCACCGGTACTCCGATCGTGGCTTCATCCTCTGTCGAAGATGCCTCTCTCTCTCTCCTATGGAATGCTGGCAAAAGAGGCAGGTGGCGCGAGCTGTGGCCAATTTCGAAGACACTCTGGCCCACTGCACTCGGCAGGTCTTGGAGGGGAATTATCCCTTCGAGGAATTCAAGGAGGTTCTCGAGGACGATGCTTCCTTCTTGCGTAAGAGGCTCGGCATCACTGCGGCGAGACCCTACTTTCAGCGCCTGAATGAAGTGGAGGTGGCGGTTCAGCAGCTGCTCACTCTTCGTGCGGAGAGTTCCAATCTCTTTGATCTCGCCTCTCGCGAAGTTTGAGTAACCATGGCAGATCGGGATCGCCGCCTGAATGAAAATCTGACGCTGGAGTTAAAGTTGTCAGCGGAGCTGGAGCAGGCCAAAGCCGAGGATGCGCGGGTGGCTCGCGAGCAAGAGACGGTTGATAGCCGGTTCTCCCGACTTTCCTTCGAAGTGGAGAGGCTGAAACAGGTCATAGCTGACGCGCAGGCTTCTCTGGCTGTTCAAGGGAAGGCCCTTGATCAGGTGGCAAAGGAGTTGGAGGGTGTTGAGTCCCGCCGGCAATTGACCACTGACTCTGTTGGGGAGAAGGATCGAGCTCTCAAGGATGTCAAGGTGGCCATTCAAGACTTGATCTCGTGCACGGAGGAAGAGGTTCGCCGGGAGGTCTTAAGGAGGCTTGAGCTCCGCCATGCTGAAAAAGTTCGTGAGGCGGAACTGCGGTTGAGGTCCATGTAATTCGCCTTTAATTTTTTCGTTGTAATAGGACTCCTTTTTCATGAATGAAATTATCCTTTTGCTTCTGGCGATCACGGCTTGTGTGCATACTATATTTAGTATAGATATTTTAGTGCACTAGTTGATGTCAAGTTAGGGGAAATTTCCCTTGGCAGATTCCAGTTACAGACCCGTTTCGCCTGCAGGCGAATCTTACAAATTGATGAATTCGCAGTTGCTCTGTTAACGGCGATTCCAGATACAGGTGGACTCCGCTTTTAGCGGGTCGTGTGTCCACCCACGTGCACGTCAGTTATAGAGACGTGGGTGCGCCGTCTTGCCTTAATTGCAGTGCTATGGGTCTCTTCGTCCTCCACGCCCGATCCGGGCCGTTGGTTAGAGATCATGCCCCGAAACTGCCGAATCTCAACCATTCATATAGGATGCGGGATATTCGGTTTCTTCCTTAACTGTTCGGGACTGAAAGGTCCACTTGAACCGCATATAACTGTCTAGGGTCGGGGTATTTTAATACCCTTTCCCCTTATCAAGAAAGACTAGAGCTTTTTCATTGTTCCTCTCAGAAGAGATCCTAATTATCTTGTGTCTCCCAGATGACACCGAAGACGAAAAGGGTTATTTCCAAGAAGAGGAAGGAGGCATCTTCTTCGGGTGCGGCAGGAGCGGCCGCTACCGAAGGTACGTTCCCAGTTCGAACCCTATTTAGACATGGACAGGTATCTCTTGCTTAGATCTCTCCTTCATGCCTTCACTGTGCTTCTTAGCCCACGGTGATGCACCGCTTCCTGAGGAACACGAGGCGGAACCCATCTTGATATCGGATGATGAGCCCGAGAGCCCGGAGGCTCCTCCTGCCCAGGGTTCTGCTCCGCAACCAAGAATGGAACCTTGTCTCGAGGTTCCCCCAATTGCGACGCTTGCCCCTGGTCAAAAGCCTACTCCCCCTGGTTCCTCATCCTGGCAGGCCCGCGTCGAGGAGTTTGAGAATGCCGTGAGACAGGTAATTTCTCTTGTCGATCTTGGCATGGGTAGTTTTGACAGTTTCAGGCAATCTCTCCTGGATCGTGCGGTGGACTTTCGACGATCGGGTGAGAATCAACTTTTCACCCGTTGTATGCGAGAACTACGTCTTCTGGAGTCGCGCATGATAGGGCTAGAAGCATTGCTACGGGAAGACCCGGACGTGGAATCTTTCCTGGCTTTCATCCGACGTAGAGAGGCTCAGGAACAGGAGGTCCGTTCCAAGGAAACCACTGATTCGGAGTACATTGCCCGTTTCTGGGCGGATCAACATCGCTCACTGGAGGAGGAAGTTATCGACGTCAACCGCACGATAGCTCGCCTACGAGCCGAATTGGAAGGTGCGGAGGCGAAGCTGGTAGGGCTTCAAACTGATGTCGCCATTGTCTGTGAGAAAGCTGAAGTGGCAACCCAATGCCTCCTGGTTTTACGGGAGAAAGACACTGCCGCTAAGTCGAACTCTGAGGAGCGGATTAGGAAAGCAGCCGAGGACAAGGCTCGAGAGGACCACGCAAGACGGGTAGCATTGGCCAAGGAAGAGATTTCCACTTTCAGTGTGTTTGATTGAGATCCCCACCATGTATTCATGCTTAAGACACTTTGTTTATTTGTCTTGCTTTTGAAACTATGTCATGACTCGTGAAGTCATGACTTTGTTCAGATGTATTATCTTAAACACTGGGTGCATGTTTTGCTTCTTCGAACGTAATATTATGATTTTCGCGATTTGCAAAAAACATAACTTTGTTCAAATGTACTGTCTAGAAGCATTTGATGCAGTTGGTGTTCTTCCTCGTCGTGTTCCTTTTGGATATAACCCCTTTAATATTTCTTTGGCATGGCCATCAGCGGTTTCAGGCGGTACCCTCTTGGGCGAAGACTCAACTCAAATACAGTCCAGCAAATTCGCCGAGAGAGTCGTATTAAACCGTCGGTAGGTTTGCTGTGAGGATTAACTTCAACTGCTGGCGAATTCGAACCGTGGGTGAATCTCTAGTATTGGCGGATTTATGCCGATGTCGCTGGCGAATTTAGAACGCAAGGAGACTCCCGAAAAGGCGAGTTTAGGTTGTAGGTGAAATCTCGTGCCACACGTCTTTCAGCGGGCCCAAATGCTTGCTAGCTAAGGAATTAAAGGCGTGTCAATACCCATTAATGGCGAAGTGACAGGGTGCCTCGCTTCTTGGGCTTCCTCCGATCGGTCGGTTCGGGTCTTGAGAAGTAGGACTTTAAATGGTGTTGAGCCCGAAGCGCCGCGAGGCATCTGGACCGCTCGATCGTTCGGGGGGACAGATTGTGACCGTCAGATTTTCAGATATATTCCCCGTACTCGCCGTTTCTTCAGCCACGCTCCTTCTTTTTCGAGAGAAGTTTACGAGACGAAAGATCACCGTCGCAAACCCTTCCACTCCATGGCCTTCGACTCCGAACATAGCGTGTTCGAAGAGGTGGGCTCTTCCGCCACCGTGGTTAATATTGACGCCCCGTCGGCTTCTCCCGTGGGTTCAGCCCAAGGGTCTTCCGTTCCAAATCCCTTGGCTCACCCGGCGTTCGTCCCTCTTGTGCGGCTAGAGGACTTGGTACGGGGGGCCGCCCTTGAGGTCGGAGCGGGCGCCGGCCGGTACTATGATGTGCTTCCCCTCGTGGAAGCGGGCTTAAGGGAGATCCGCCAGTCGGGTGATGTCTCGCTCGCACGCAACTGCGAACGGGAGCTCCATCGCGTGGAGGAGTGGATGTATCGCCTCGAAGAGGTGGTCCATGAAGATCCCTCCGACGTGCCACCGCCCATCTCCCTGCGCCTTCTGCTCGAGCGCGAAGAAAGGACGAAGCGGATCCTGGCGAAGGAGGCCGAGCTCCGATGTCTGCGAAAGCGGCACCAAACGGTACTGGACCGGATGGACGCCTACCTGGACCGGGCTTTCTTCGAGGATGCTGGCTCCCTTCGTGGTGAGGCGAAGCTGCGGGAGCGCTCGCTCGAGGCGGGGAGGCTCGGTGAGGCCGCCAGGGAGGTGGAGAGGGCGCTGCAGCTCCTTCGTCAGGAAGAGGAGGACAGCGAAGCAGATTTGGCGAGGCGGCAGCAGCAGCAGAGGGAGAAGGCGAAGATCCAACGTGAGAAGGCCATCGCGAAAGCCAAGGCCAAAATTGGGTCCTTCAGCTTGTTGAAATTTTTGTAATGCTCTGCTTGCTTAAATCTGTTCTTTTGTTCCCCTTTTCTTTTGCTGTTTTGTCAACTTAGTTGGTGCTTCAAGCACCACAACTTGAAAAACTTATGCATGTAAACTTTGGCCCGTAATGGCCTTAAGCTCTTGCTTATTTTTGTTTCATCTGCATAATTTTCTTTCTTTCGTCTGCGCAGTTTTTTTATTTTTTTTATTATTATTATTATTTTTTT
>BQKN01065006.1:170302-185427 GCA_022839385.1 Asparagus kiusianus | reverse complement strand
AGACATGACAAGGCTACCGCAAGTGTCACGTCAAACTCACATGAGTGCTATGACCGAAAACGAATAAGTGTTCAAAACATGGACTGAATATAACCGTTGTCCAACGCGTGGTCCGGATGTGACCGTTGTCCAACGCTTGGTCCGGGTGTGACCGTTGTCCAACGCTTGGACCGGGTGTGACCGTTGTCCAACGCTTGGACCGGATGGCAAGGCATATCCATCATGAGGATATAAACAGCAATGTATGTCCAACACGAGGACTAAGCAAAACGAATGTCCAACACTAGGACTAAGCAAAACGAATGTCCAACACTAGGACTAAGTAGCTTATAGTCCAACACGAGGACTTTACATGAACCATGAAGTCATCATTAGTAATGGGGTGTCCATTCAACTCTTGTACGTGCTTTGCCGTACATATCTAAACTCGTATCATATCAAGTCATCTTACATATATATATCATATGTGTTCAAACTATGTGTTCGTATACAGCAGGTGACTAAACAGAAAACAAAAGGGAACAGGAAAAACTCAGATGAGTCGACTCATGCTCATTTATGAGTCGACTCAGCAGAAGGAAAAAGGCAACGGGGAACGACTTCGTGAGTCGACTCATGCTTAGTTATGAGTCGACTCACGACTTGTGGGTCGACTCGTATACTGACGAGTCGACTCAACAGAAGCAAAAAGGAAACACCACAACACTTCGTGAGTCGACTCATGACAGTCATGAGTCGACTCGACCTGATGAGTCGACTCATGATGAGTCGTGAGTCGACTCACGGGCTGAAATCTGCATATAACATAAGTTGAATTTGTTCGTCTCGATCCATACTTCCATTATACTGATCTATAACTCCCTAACTATCATTGTTAAACCATGAGGCAGTGAAAAGTTCATACATAGCATGAGAAACGGATACTTGCATGTTAAATCTAACACTTAACCCCTAAACATGAAAGAGGGCATTTAAACACAATAAAAACTCATATTTTTATTCCTTAAAAATATTTCCAGATCTGGGTTTTCTTCAAAAACGTTATTGGGATGATTTAAAATCTGAAATACATGATTTCTAGCAATTCACCCTAACAAGAACATCGTTTTATACTTGAAAATAAGTCTTGGGCTCAATAAAACTCATGAAAAACTATTATAAACAAATAAAAACATGGGAGAGAGGTTTGGCGAGATGTTACTCGCCTTAAATGCGAAGAATAACGATCCCCCTCGCTGCAATCCACAAGAAGCTGCTGAAATCCCCCTTGAAACGCCCCAAGATCTCCAAGAGCACCTAGGGTTTGAGAGAGAGGAAGAGGGGCTAGGGTTTCTTGGGAGTTCAGATGAGAAATGAGAGTTTTCGGGTGAGGGAAGTATATATAAGTCAATGAAAACCCGACCCGAAACCCAGCAAACCCGACCCGAAAACACCCAGAAAATCGTCGATAAGTCGACTCATGATATGTCATGAGTCGACTCATGACTCATGGGTCGACTCATAAATTATGAGTCGACTCAGCAGAAAGAAAATGGGAACAGGACTCGATATCATGAGTCGACTTATGACAGGCGCAAGTCGACTCAACCTGATCAGTCGACTCATGACATGTTATGAGTCGACTCATGAACAAAAATCTGCATACTTCGATTTCTTGTACACAATTTGCAAACTTGCAACTCCTCCTCATACCTGAGGCATATACACATGCTCATAAGCTCAAATATCATTTCCATGCATGACCATGCAATAAAGATATTTATTATTTATTTAGATATCGTTATTCACTCAAATTCATACTTATGAGTTGTCAAAAATAACGGGGTCTTACACACAAAAAGTAAATAAAATATAAATTTTATCAAAGATAGTCAACTTAAACCAAATTTAACTAATTATAAAATTTGGTCTCACAACAAACTAAAATCAAAATTATAAAATTAAAATCACAATTCTAAAATTAATTCTAACTCTAAATTTAAAATTAACATTATGATTTTTTTGTTTTAATTTTTCATATCAATTGTAATAAACAACCATGAAGATTCATGAACAATAATGTGGAATAATTTTGATGAAAATACAAAATTAATGCCACAAATTTAAAAGTTCAGTACAAGACAGAAATTGTACCTTAAAAAAATAAAAATAAAAGTAATGATCCTCCACTAAAATTGAGCAATCAAATCTTATGCATTAATGGTGTTGAAGAGTAAATAATAGGTTCATGAGAGTTAAAGAACAAAAGAAAAGAGTAAAGGATGGAGGGAGGGGATTAAATATGAAAGAGAGAAAGGAGGGGTAAATTGGGAATTTTAGAAAAGTTTAAGGAGGCACACTAACTTATGTATTGCATTTTAGAATTTGGGCTTAGATATAAAGTCCCCCCGCCCCCCACCCCCCACCCCCACCCCGAAACCATGTTATAATAGCGTAATTATACGAAAACCACTTTTTATTTTGAATTTATACATAAACTACCTTTAAATTTGGTTTTTGTTGCAGTCAACCGCCTCCTAGTCAAATTTTTTACTAAAAAAGAAAAAACTTTAAAAAATTCAAGTTTAAGTATGTGAGTTGTATCCTAACAAGACTTAAAAACTAAAAAATGAGTCATGCACATTGAATGTGAGTTTTTAAAGGGTAATTTTAAGCTATAAGTGAAGAATTTGACTAGGAGGTCGTTGATTGCCATAAAAACCAACTTTAAACATAGTTTATGTATAAATTGAAAATAAAAGGTAATTTCCATATAATTAGCCCATTTTTAAGATGGTTAATTAAAAAAAAACTATAGACAAATGTTTAAAAATGATTGAGTTCGAAAATACAAAATAAAATAGTTGAGCTTATAGAGAAAACATAATAAATTATTGGCGCCTAAGGCAAAAACCCCAGAGATTTATGTAAAAAAGTCATCGGTCTTGCTTTGACATTGACTGATATGCGATGGAATATATTTCTTTCGTATTATGAATTGGGACAAAAGAAAAGGGCATGCACTTTCCTTGATGCTTCAAATACTTCTGGAAGAATTACTTCTGGAAAAATGACGAGGATCGTGAATATTGTGAAGTAAAATAGGGTTATGCGTGGGACCTTAGGTGTTGGAAGAACCTATTTTAATTAATCAGGGGAATGAAAACTTGGATGCGTTCTCTGCATCTGGTCTCACATCATAGGGCAAGGTCAGGTTGCCTACCCTGTATATGTAAAATAATATTTATGTTCAAAGAACCTAAGAGCAAGACATGCTTATTATTAGTATGATGGAGAGTTATGGTTTTTTATTTATCATGAGTGCTTCCTTCGTTCTTGTAGTTATCTTTATTTATCAATAGGCTTAAGCGGGAGTTTTGTCGTGAATTGGAATGTAATTTGATAGAATATAAATCTCAATTGTCATGAATTTGGAATGTAACCTGTAACTTGTAAGATTACAAATCTCAATTGTCATCATAATTTTGGAGTTTCAGTGTAATGGTAAGATTCTTATCATGTATTAAAGCAACCCTAGTTTGAATCTTATTAGTGAAAAATTTCTTAACGGATTTTAAAATTATATTGTTTTGTGAATTCAGGTTTCGACCTCAAAAGCTCCTTAACATACATCATAGGAGCTATTTGACAAAACTAAAAAGTTTATCTATTATAATGCTCGACATCATATATACAGTCATTCTCCACAAAATATTCACACCAAATCACTCATCAGATCATGCTTTGCATGATTAGCAACTAAGCATAGTTAGCACACATTGACACTTTACTATTGTCAGTGGTGGTGATTTACAAAGAAAACTATAACCACTACCAACAATTGCCACCACATATGGTTTAGATAAAAGGCAATATGTGTCAGATTCATTACAGATTTATCAAAGCAACACAAACCACATACTAAAACAAAGAAAGATCAGCAAACAATAAGAAGATGCATGGTAAATAATTTGGTAAGAAATACTTTACAGAAAGCTGAATCACCCTCTGCAATGAGGACTAACTTTGAAAAAACTATGCCCCATCTATGGTCGCATTGGTCTGCATAGTACTTCCGAGGATAGGATGGTTGCAGTTCTCAAAAGCACACTCTTATGTTGAACACCATGATTGCAACTTCATCTCGTCGGAATCTCTAAAACTAGCAACTACGAAACAAGTCCAAAAATTTGTGGAAGAAAATCAAGAGAGAATTTTGATTTTTAGTGTGTTGTAATAAGCTGAGAAGGCTCTATCTATAGGGAGTGTGGTGAGCTCAGGGGTTAGACATGAAAATGAATGACACTAAAGGCATTAAAATTCTTTAGCTCACATTCAAAACTAGAGTGTCTGCGCCAGCTCAATTCAGCATGGCGCACACACTCGGCCCTCTCACTCAAACCCACGCACTTGTGTCCACTCGCATGCTTGCTAGCTCGATATCATATATATGCATTCTAACAACTTTATTATACCTAATATAACACTTATGTTATTATAAAGCGAGTAAAATGCATTCAATTAGTCAATGTGGAATTGACACTCACATACTACTAATTAAGCATAACTTTTTACCTATGGAATCCAACCATGTAAATGTATCTTTACGAATAATATTTACAAATAAACCATCCATCTATTTATTTATATCAACAATCCCCCACAATTCCATAACTGAAAGTACAGAAAAGTATACATATCCTACTTTCAGGGAGGGTATCTTTTAAATTTGAACCTTCCATATAGTTATCCAATTTTATCACCAAATGTATAAACTGAAACCAAGTCTTGAACTTGACCTTTGATGTGGTGATGTTCATTGGTAACAATATGATATAGTCTATAGTAGCAATCTTTAGGTTTGACGCATTATGGTTATCCATCCTTATCCTTTTCATGAAAATTTTCGAGGAATGATCCCCTTCCTTCAATTGTGGCCACACAATCATGTTCACATAGCTGGGCATCTCGAAGGATGCACTGCTTGCATCTTATCTTAAAGACTTGATCCTATTTAGAATCAAACAACTCTTACTATCCTAGCAGTAAACAACACTTTCTAGGTATACTTAGGGATAAGCCCGAATATTAAGTATCAATCTATGGTTTGGTGTTCAATTCACTCAACAGCTTGTGTTTACCACATGGAATCTACTTTATGGGTCTCCACTCACATAGGTTAGGTTACTACTATCGATGAATTAAGTAAGGCTTTCAGTCTCATCCCAACCTGCATTTAAGAAGTGAAAACTCAAGCCCAAGGACAAAAAGTTAGATATCTACCTTTACTAAGGGAGTTGAGTTTCACTTCTTAAATCCAGGCTAGAATGAGACTAAAACTATTACCAAATTCATCCATAAACTTTTTCACAGTCTTTATTTAGATATAACCTTCAGTCTTGCAATTGTACTTTGCTTTTAACTTTACTATTGTGGTTATATTGTCACGATGCACAGAGATTGCATGAATAAGCTTGCTGGTCATAAGCAACTTAGACATAAGTCCTTTAAGCCATTAGCTTCTAAACCAATAGCAACAAAAGCACATAGCTCAACCTTAAAAGTAGACTAAGACAAAATCGTTTGTTTGACAAAACTCTAGGCAATAAGACTACCACCCAAGGTAAATATTGTTGGATATAGGTGCCTTACAGGCAATAATTGTATATTATAATAGGACCTATATCAATATAACATCCTTGTTTAAAATAATAGTATGCTATTTTGGTCAGATTTATCTGGTATTTTAATACAGATAAATTCCTTAGAATGATACCAGACTATCAGACATTTCGGATATGATCGTAATGAAGAGATCTGATTTGTCGCTGACGTATATTCTAAAATGTTCCTAGTCAATGAAGTGTTGAAAATGGGACATCATCACTTTGGGAAGATTAGTGTATACTCTACTTCGCCTTTAGTAGGATGATGATCCATCTCTTGGATCATTGATATGAGACATCAAGATATAGTATACAGGTGACTCATTAGTGAATGAGTTGACTGAACGACTCACTGAGAACATCTAGTTGGTAATTATACTTAATTGTCAAATAGAAGTTCTCAGGTGATATAGTACTAAGTAGTCTCATGACCTGAGGCATGAGTGCAATATCTTACATGTCAGTATAGGTGTACTTAGACTTTTACCTAACCACAATTCTTATCGAGTTGTGCATAACGGTTCTTGTTGGGTGCATCCCGAAGCATAAGTAGATATTGAGATGCTAATATGGGATTCGTCTCTTCCAGTATAGGGGGTTAATGTCATAAGATTATTTGATATAACTATAACCGAAAAATTCTTGGCTGAGGTAAATAAGATAAACTGAGTGTCATTTTGATCTTATAGGTTATGAGATTAATATCAACAAACACTAATTGAGCTATTAGAGTTTGACAGTTTTCCATACCCTAGGATCAATAGTTTGACATGATTTGATGAAGAGATCGGACTGTACGGCATTATCACTGAGTGGTCCTGATAAAATTGTGTAAGCATCTTGCAGACATTTATCACAACTATTACTCGGGTAGTCTTCATGTGTAGCTAGCACCTCTGTTGTACTTGTGGATATGATCCACTTCCGAGTCTTATAGTTGGGCCCTAGAGTCACACCAAGTGCGTACTTAAATCCTATGAAATATAAATTTATAGAGTAATGTGTATGATTGATACGCATATATGATTTTCACCGGATACACATAAACGGTTATATGTATCGATAAAATCAGAATGCTATGTGCTTAAGAAATAAATTTTAGTATTTCTCCCACAAAGTTAACTTTTAGTCAACTGGTTGACTTTTTGGTCAATAGTTGACTTTTGGCCAACTCATTGACTTTTTGGTCATATGATGACTTATTAGTTAACGATTGGAAAATTACGAAATACCGTATTGATGTGATATTTTCATTTGTGAAATACGAACTTCATTATACCTTGATTAATGAGTTATGAGATGAGTCATTAAGGTGGTATGGTTTAGGAACATGGTTTTAGCACATAGTTTTGATTCTTCATGATTCATTACATGACTCATGAGATGAGTCATTGCATGACTCATGAAAGAATGATTGTTTTGATGACTCATGGTGTGACTCATAGGATGAGTCATTCATGTTATGACATATTCTTCCTCTATAAATATGAGCTCTCTTTCTTCTTTCATGGTTAATAGAAAAATATAATAAAGGGTTTATTCATAGTTGCTTTCCATAAAAGAAACGAAGAGAGATCTACCTCTTACAAAAACTCTAGCAATTTTTGAGTAAGAGAAAGGGTAGGATTTTAAAGTACCCCGGGGTGGATATCTTACCTTGTGTCTCAAGAAGACTCTGATTTTATCAAGCTCACTTGAAGACTTGGAGATCCACTATGAGGAGATTTACTACTATAAGGAACAAGAGCTAGGGGTTGTTCGATCTTCCATCGAATCACGCTTCAAAAGTATGACTTTATAACCATTGTATACTCTCTTTAATATAGGGATCATGTTAGATTTAATTAGGATGATCCTATTTTGTATTTCATGCTCTCTACATGCTTAGTAATTTTATACATACTATCTTCCGTTGCATATTTTGTATGTTTTTAGCATGAATTTCCAACAAATACATATCCTGCACAGCAATTGCTGCCAGAGCCCATAGCAACCCAGCACTATACCACTCTGGAATAGGAGGGAATCTACCATAATAGAGCTTAAGAGACAATGTTCCTTTCAGATATCAAAGTATCCTATCCAAGGCATCGTAATGAGTCCTATTTGGACAGCTAGCGTATCTACTCAATTTTGACACCAAGCGTGAAATATCTGGTCTCGTGCAATTTATAAGATATATTAAGTTCTCAATTATTTGAGAATATATAAACTAAGATATAGAGACCCCACTTGTATTCTTGTAGAGAGTCACTAAAGATCTGTTTTTAATGGGTTTAAAATTCTTGTAAACAAATTTCTTAATATTCCTCTAAATGTAGTGAGCTTGAGAAACTAATGTCCTCAACCGTTCTAATCAATTTAAGGCCATGAATCACGTCAGCATAGACCATGTCCTTCATATCAAACTTACTACTCAAGAATTGTTGGCCTTTTTATTTTGATAATGTTTTTACAAATAATTTACAACTAACTTTGTTTGTCTAGTGTTTGTATTTTTGTATTTATTCTAGGCAAACAATAAGTGGGAGGATGGATGAAATTGAGCTTCAACGATCATATCCAATGGAGATTGGCGGAATTGTGGTATGAAGCCTTACAATTCAAGTTAAATATCCAAGTTCAAGCTTCATCCACAAAGTGTACCAAGTTGAGTTACATCGAAGATCAAGATAGCTTGGGTAATTTAGTTTAGGTTTTTACTTGTATGTAGGTACTTTAAGCTGATATATACACACACGTATTTGGTTTTTATATATATATAGTCATATATATATACACAAGTTTTGGTTTTTGATTTTTAAGTTTAAATATGAAACAAATACATATTTATATATATACATGTTTATTTTCATATGGTTAAGTTATTTTGGTGTAGTTATGTAGATATGAAACAAATATATATTCATATACACATTTATATGTTTCATATTTTATTATATTTGATAAAACATTGTGTTTTTGGTTTATAGACTTAACAACAATAGCGTGAGGTGTAAACGTTATTCGAGTGAGCGTAAAAAATCTGGTTGTGTAGTGGATTCTCCCCAGGAGTGGGGAGCAGACACGTAGGACGGAAGGTCCGAACTCCGAGATCATATTTTATTTGAGTTTGGCTTGGCGCACTTATATTTTTGTTCATTTTTATTGTTATTCTCTCATTGCTTATTTCATCCACTATATTGTTTATATCTTGTTTCACCATTGTGTTAGTTTCATATCCTTACATATATCTCTTGTCATATCTAAAGTGCTAGGATATTTACTAATTAATTTTAGTTAGCATAAAATCGAATTAGATTAGTATAAACTCTATTCATCCCCTCTAGGGTTCTTTCCTAGTGGTATTAGGGTCTAACAATTGGTATCAGAGCTTGGTCCTCTTTGATTTAAGGTCTAATCGCCTTGAGTTAAAGATCAAGGTTATCTTATTTTGCTAATCTAGTTTTGATTACATTTGTATCTTTTTTGCATATTTTTATATTATGGGCATGCATGGTACATCTTGTTTTATGATCCTAGTGTTGCTCCTAAATTCAATTCTTTCCCTTATACTCAATAGTGTTTTAGACTTAAGCTATTTGTTAGATCTAAAACTATCGATTTGTGGGAAGTTATTGATTATGCTTAAATTGTGCCCACTTTGGAAAAATCCAAGTGAAACTTAAATGATAAAATAATGTTTACTATGAACAAGCTTGTGTTAGAATTTTTATTAAATGCATTTGATTCATATATGTCTAACAAGCTTGATTCTTTTGATAGTGCTTATACACTATGAAAATTCTTAGAAGCGCATCAAGGAAACTTGGAGGAGATCCGACGAGCTTTGGCGAATTCCTCTTCAAGTTCATTGGAGCGTCATCATCATGCACATGACCACTAGGCGATAGCCCTAGTGTGGTGAGCGATTCAGAATCCGATAGTGATATAACCATTAATGAACTCGCTTGTGCATATGATAGGTTAATGCATGCCTACACTAAGTTGCATAATAATTTTATTAATTTAAAAAGCAAGCATGCCTACACTATTTCAAATGAGAATATGATCCTCAAAGAAAAGAATAATAAATTAAAATTGGATCATGATTCTTTAATTTTAAACTTTGCTATTTTAACTCATGAAAAAGAAAATGCCATGATCGAAGTAGAAATAATTAGAAATAAGTTTAATTCATTTAAAAATGATCATGTTTCATCTGCTTCTATTTCCAATGTATTTGTGCAAAATGATGAGTTGAATAATGTTAAATATAGAATATCATCCTTAGATTCAACACTAAAATCATGCATTGTGAATAATAAAAATTTTATGGTCTTGTGTGCAAAATCTAATGCAAACTCTTCTAAGAAACCTACATACTATGCACACATGTATAACAAAGTCTATAAATGCACTAATTACGGTCGTAAAGGCCACCTTGCTAGATTTTGTTATAATGCACAAAAACCCATCAAGCCTAATCATGTTTGTGCATCCCATCAAGCTTCATCATCACACACACATGCACATGCATCCAAAGTTCATCATAAGCATGCTACTGTGTATAAATATAATTTGTGTGGTAGATTTAGTCATTTGGCAAAGTTTTGTTTTGATTTAAGAAAATGTTTAATTTTGCCAAATTCTTCAAATAAACCACGTTTGTTTAATAATGTTTCACATTAGCAAAATAATTTTAAAAGACCGTCTATGTTTGCAAATGTTCCTCGTGTACAAGTTTATGACCAACCAAATCAAATGAGCCTCTTTCATTGCACTTATTGCAATCGGAAAGGTCATTTGTATAATTTTTTCTTTGACCGTGTTCGTATACTAAATGCGCCCAAATAGGATCATAACCTAGGGCTTTGAGCTTTAATGATAGGGTTCATGTTTCTAAATCTTTCAGTACCAAGAATGCTTGGGTATCAAAATCCTTTTAAACCAAGATTTTTAATATTTTCATTTTTTTATGTCTTGCTTTTGAAAAACACGTTTTTGAATATGAAAACAATTTTTTGGTCAATTCTTTTTTCATGATTTTTGGTTTTGATTGTCATGAGAGGTTTGTGTTTGAGCAACCCCCGGATTTATTGGTTAACTATGTTCAAATCATGTTTACAGGGTGCTATATGTTTAAATGGATTGGAACAGGCTTAAGAGCTTGATATGTTTATATGATTTCCTCTCTTGTCTTTTATTCAAAAATTAATATAGTTTTGATTTTGAACTATGTAGTTTTTGGTATGAAAAATATGCTTGTGTTTATGGATTCATCATAAATCACTTATATGATGATATTTATGTGTTTGTGTATATAGATCATCCATTTGTGCTTTATAATGTATTCTATGTGTGGTATGATCAAGCTTTACAAAGAAGATTTCCTTTATTGATCAAACACCATTTTTGGGATTCCACTTGATTTGTGACTTCATTAGTTTTATTTGTTTTCATTTAAAAACTTTTTGCATGATTCTCATGTTTATTTTCTTTTAAATTTATAAATCTATTTATACATTATTTTTATGTTTATGTATTGACGCATATTTTTTATTGATATATCTATATGTGTTCTCATGGTGTCGTTGCGAGTGATATTTATCATGATTGCTCGCAAGTTTTTATCTATGTTTATGCCTTAGTACTCATTTCTTACATTCATTAAGACATTTTAATAGGGGGAGCTTTTCCCTATATGTGTTTCTTTTATACTCACTGTGCTTATAGGTAGGGGGAGCCTTTGCTCTCTTTATTATTTTGTTTTCCTCATTTTTGATGTTGCCAAAGGGGGAGAAACAAGTGGATTTGTGAGTATATTTATAAGTATTATGCTTTATTGTATATTTTATATACTCCTTGTGTAAATTGTTTGTCATCATCAAAAAGGGGGAGATTGTTGGCCTTTTTATTTTAATGATGTTTTTACAAACAATTTACAACTAACTTTGTTTGTCTAGTATTTGTGTTTTTGTATTTATTCTAGGCAAACAATAAGTTAGAGGATGGATGGAATTGAGCTTCGACAATTATACCCAATAGAGGTTGGCGGAATTGTGGTATGAAGCCTTGCAATTCAAGTTGAAATTCTAAGTTCAAGCTTCATCCGCAAAGTGTACCAAGTTGAGCTACATCGAAGATCAAGATAGCTTGGGTAATTTAGTTTAGGTTTTTACTTGTGTGTAGATACTTTAAGCTGATATATACATACACACGTATTTGGTTTTTATATATATATATAGTCATATATATATATACACAAGTTTTGGTTTTTGATTTTTAAGTTAAAATATGAAACAAATACATATTTATATATATACATGTTTGTTTTTATATGGTTAAGTTGTTTTGGTGTAGTTATGTAGATATAAAACAAATATATATTCATATACACATTTATATATTTCATATTTTATTATATTTGATGAAACATTGTGTTTTTGGTTTATAGACTTAACAACAATAGTGTGAGGTGTAAACATTATTCGGGTGAGCGTAGAAAACCCGGTTGGGTAGTGGATTCTTCTCGGGAGTGGGGAGCGGAGACGTAGGACGGAAGGTCCGAACTCCGTGATCATATTGCTTGTTTGACTTTGGCTTGGCGTACTTGTATTTTTTTTCATCTTTATTGTCATTATCTCATTGCTTATTTCATCCACTATATTGTTTATATCTTGTTACACCCTTTGCATTTTCATATCCTTGCATATATCTTTTGTCATATCTAAAGTGCTAGGGTATTTAATTAGTTTTAATAGGCATAAAATCAGATTAGATTAGCATAAACCCTATTCACCCTCCTCTAGGGTTCTTTTCTAGTGGCATTAGGGTCTAACAAGAATGTCTTAGTCTCATTGATTATCCTAATGTTAGATCTAACCTGCATAATAACATTAACATAAATAAATAGAAGAACACATGAATCGCTCTTGCTTTGCTATAAACACACTTATCAGACACAATCATATTGAAACCAAAAGTAGTGTTTAGGGGTCTGTTTAAGTTCGTACAAAGACTTAATGAGTTTACATACTTTCCTTTCATTTTCAAGCGCTACAAATCACTCAGGCTGATCCATATAAATCTCTTCTTTAAGGAAATCATGAAGAAAAGTAGTTTTCACATCCATCTAGTGGATAGTGAAATCATGTATGAAAGCCAATGCAATAAGCATTTTGATTATAGTCATACGAGCAACTAGATAGTATATGTCAAAGAAATCAATTCATTCTACTTGTTTGAACCCATTGGAGTCAACTTTGAGATTAAACACTTCTATGATTCCATATGTCTACTTGTTTGAACCCATTGGAGTCAACTTTGAGATTAAACACTTCTATGATTCCATATGATTTTAGTTTTCTTTTAAGGGTTCCCTTACACAACTAATTGTCTTTTAAGGGTTAGACACAACAGAATCCATCTCACTTTTGATAGCATTCTTCTATTGCTTTGCCATTTTTGAAACCATGGCAGCTTAGAAGGGAGTAGGATTCTCCTTGATATTGTAAGTGATAAAATCACTTTTAAAATCCTTGACAATCCTTACTTTCTTACTCCTTCTAGGTTCATCTAAATCCTCAGATCCATTAGATCTGGATTTAGAACTTCTGCCACCATATTTGTCATCTTTCGTACATGATCAAGAATGGATGTAGAGAGAGTCACATCATCTTTATTAGAAACATTTTGAGGCATATCAAGTTTTTATGGAAAAACATCCTAAAAAATGTTCCATCATGAAACTCAATAATTTTGTTAACATTTATGCCTGAGATTTCAGATTTCATTATTAAAAAACTCAACGGTTCCACATGGCCAATAAAGATAGCCTCTATAGTGTTAGGTCTTAACTTTTTCTTTTTGTGTTCTAGGATTAATATTTTTACAAGATACCCCCAATACTTTAAGGTATTTCAAGATAGTCTTTCAGCCTCTGTAAAGTTTGAATGGACTAGTATTCTTATATTTGAGGGACTCTCTTTAAAATATAGCAAGCTGTATTGAAAGCATTTCCCCACATATATTTGAGAAGTCTAGAACTTTCAAGTAGACTATTCATCGTATCTTTTAATGTTCTATTTTTTTGTTTCACAACACCATTAGATTTAGGAGAAGAAGGAGTATTTTTCTCATGCATAATGCCAAAAGATGACAAAGATGAGCAAACTAATTTGAGGTATACTCTCCTCCTCTATCAGATAAAGAAAGCACAAAAAATGCAAGAAAAAAAACTAATTATAAAAAGCAAATGAAAGCAGAAAAACTTATTATCTGAGAATGAAAATAAATCTACTTTTAAATTAATCAAGAAAAACTAACTAAATATAAAAATTAAACAAGTAAAATAAAACATTAATTAAATCTAAATTGTTTCCTAAACATACAATTATAATTATACAAGAAAATTTATAAATTTGAAAACCCATATTGTAAAGGGTTGGCCCCTTGTGTAGACTCAAATTTCTTTAATTCTCCTTGAGAAAAATAAAATTAGAATGAGAAATTTTTTATATTTACCATAAAATTAAAATTTTACAATATTTAGAAGGCTTTCTCGAAAGAGTTGCCCTCCTATCCCCGAGAAGAGGATTTACAAAACTTTTCATATCTCTAACTCTCATTCTCTACCCATATTTATAGATTGTATAAATTAATATGAGCTCTTGGATCAAACTTACTCCCAAGGAGCATAATATTTAGACTTTAATCTATTTATGTTGATTAGATATTAATATCTGTATCAATATCTGTATCGATACTAGTATTGATACACAATTCTCTCTTGTTATAGTTTTTGCTAAAATTCTCTTGGGCTCTATTGAGTTAGGCTTCTCTTGCTCCTTTTGGGCTTCAATTAAAAATCTTTTCGGCTTAAGATAATCTTCATTTAAGCTCTTTTTTCTTATTTTTTCTATAAAATAGGACAAAAACATAATATTAATCATTTATTTGTATGAAAATAATTCAAAACATGAGTATGAACATGCAAAAATATGATAATCAAACACCCCTCTACATGGAGTTTGGTAGTCCCTTAGCAAAGAAACAAAATAAATAAGAAAGATGAAAAAAATATCAACTCACGTTCACAAGAATCATGGTTGTATTCAGTGCATACAACAAAACCTTTAGCTCCTGGGTTACCCGAGGGAACGGGGGGTAGTCACCTGAACGTTTGTAGTGAATATACCTACAAAGTTTGATTACTTGCCAATTTAAAGAAGTCAAAATTAAATTGATTTATTTGATACATTTAAAGAATCTAATGAAATTAGTTTTCACTCAAGAATTTAATTTATGCATAACTCTAAAGTAATATCTTAAAAATTATTTTCCTTGTAGATACAAAACTACATCTAACTTAGAGATTTTTATCTAAAATTCCTAAAAGAACATGCTAACTCTTTGTTTCAATCAATTTTCAAAAGAGCAATTTTATTTTCCAAGAATGTGTGTGTGTGTGTGTGTCTATATATGTATGTATGTAAGTAT
>BQKN01065006.1:158193-169902 GCA_022839385.1 Asparagus kiusianus | reverse complement strand
ATATATATATATATATATATATATATATTCCCTACATCTAATTGTTGCATTGTCCTCAAGGCATATATAAATATCTAAGGCAAAAGGTAAATCATAAAACACTCCTAGATAGTAAGTTCAGAAGAAGGCAATATCCAGATAGAAGAATACATAAACAATAAAAAAAAGATAAATTCCTTGCAATGCATCCCCTCTACTCTTGCTTCTCAATGTCCTCATCATCCTTATCAGCAACAACTCCTGTTAAGTACTAGGACTGGGTCTAGCATCCCATCCGCTCATAAAATCATCAGTCTGTAGTGGTGTGACAAAGGTATAAATCTCTGATAAGGGTCCAACTGCATCACCATGCAACCTCTCCAGTCCTTCACCATAAAGGCTACAGATTTGGTGAGATAGTTTATCTATGTTTGCATAATAGAAATCCAGGTCTCATGTCTTATCTATCCCTCAAGAAGTTGCTAAATATGGGCTTGTGTAACTTATGGGCGACGAGTAGGACCTCTGCATGAAGAAGTAGGTTGATCTTGTCCTGATATACTCCTCTTTGCTTTCTAGTATACAATAATCCCTTCCTAACTTCTAATCTATGATCTAATAAGACTAGAATAGCAAATGTGTGATAAAGTCATGTGATCAAGTAGGGGTAGCAAATGTGAACTTTCGATGCGGATTGTAACTTGGTCATTCTCTCATATTCTCAACTAAAAATATCATCAACACGAAGATAATTCTAGCTATATTGAACCATCTACGGTCTACCAGTGGCTATCTAATAGAGAAGAATCATGTCATGAGTGGTCATGGTGGCATTGACAGTGGTGGGTTTGAGATCAAAGTTTAGAAAAATATCGAGAATCTATACTCTAGTTTGAGATTTGCTGAACCAAAGTTAGATGTGAAAATCTTCGCACATAAAAACACAGACATCTCATTATATTCTAACGCCTTGGGTTGTAAAGTAGAAGCTATTTGAAAGAAATTAGGTATAGCAAATAGTGGAACCCTAATACCCTTTATTGTTGGTGCAGCTGAATATTCTTTTTTGAATCGACTTCTCATCCAATATAGATTTCTCAGACTAAACAAATGTAAGCTTTTGATATGGTTTTGTTCATCATGCTCCTGAGTCCTATTACAGTCATCATGTAAATTGTGGATTTATACGTTTAGAGCCCCGATGTCAAAATCTCTCTTAAAATGTATATTTAAACTCTTAATCCTAGAAATAAGTGTAGATCTATCTATCTCGTCATTGGATTGAAGTTAAGAGTAAAAACATGCGGCTCAAGATCTCTTTCTAGATGCCATTTGAAAAAAAAGTCTTCTTAAAAATTGTAAAAGATCATGACCCTTCGTTTTTCTTTGAAAGTTAGGTTCTATAAGAGTATTCTAACATGAGTTAATTTGAAGTTATGAAAATTTAGATTTGTGGATTAGAGAACTAATTTCTAGGGTTTGATATTTATTTTGGAGTTTTGCAACATAAACCCTAGTAATTATCCTTTAGAAAAATTTCAAAGAGATAAATATTTTAACAAGCATAATTCATAAATTATGCACGTTGATATGACAATTTCAAAAATGAACATGCAAATTTTCACAATTTTCTAGATTTCCAAATATTTTAATGTAAACCATAAAATTGAATCGATAGGTCATATTTATAATGTGATCAATTCCATCCATAAAACTTGTGAATCATTGCTTATACATAATAATAATTTTACCTTCGACATGAGGCAAGTACAAGAACAATCTAATTTCACAAATTCACAATCAAACCAAAAAATTAAAATTGCAAGATTAAGATTGAAAGAGTATACCTTAAGGAGGAGTTTTAGAAAAGTAAAAATATCTAAGGATTGAAGAAAAGACCCTCCAAATTGCTATTTGATATCAGGTAGGAACAGGGAGAAATGAGGTTGAGAGGAGAAGGAAGAAGAAAGAAGAAAGAAGGTTGGCTCGTGTTTTAAAGTCTATACTAACACTGAGTATCGATACTGGTATAAATACCCTGAATGATTAGGCCGAAGTTTCAATCCAAACTCCAAGTTATTTTTTTGTTAGGCTAAGGTTGAGACTTTGGGCCGATTATTATTATTTTTACTATTGGTCCTGAGATTAAAGGAAAACTTTATTTAGTTTTTTAAAGAAAGAAAAACAAGCTCTCTATTTTTCTTTTTTTTAACAAGAGAAAATCAAGCTCTCCCTCTTTTTTTTCTTTACTCTTTTACTTCCTCAATAAGAGGAAAACAAGCTCTTTTTTCTTTACTTTTTTTCAACAAAAGAAAAACGTTTTTTATTTTATATATGTATATATATCTCAAAAGGATATAAATCAATATATGTAGTATGGCCCATGAAGAATCACACCATTTCTTCCCTATTTGTAGAGAACTCTAAAAATAATTTTAGACATTGATCGTTTTTTGAAAATATTACCATTTATAGAGTTCTCTATCTCTATATCTCAATGGGAGAAAATATGTCTTACAATATACTGACATGTGCATCGTGAAGGCAGCTTTCTAGGAAAAAGATGCAATTTAAAATTATAAAGAAGAATCTTTTGTCCTAGAATGAAAGTTTCCAAATGATTGATTTATCATGAAAAATTATTGTTTTCTCCTTAAAAAATTTAGCTTATTCATAAGCATTATTTTGAGTCTCTTCTAGCTCATCGAGTTAGTGCTTTCTATTTGTGCTGGCCAATTGTAATTTAAAATTCAGTTGTTTAATTGCCCATATAACACGTGTTCGGGTTCAACCAATAAATGATATGTCGTTCCAAATACAAGCCTATATGGTGACATGTCCAACTTTATTTTATATACTCTTTGATAAGCCCGCAAAGAATCACATAACTTAGCAGACTAGTCTTTTGCTATTCTAATTAATAGTTTTTTTCTAAGATTTATTTGATCTAACTATTTGTGACCTCTACTTGACTATTGGCTTAGGGCTGATAAGGAGTTGATAATTTGTGAGTGAATGAATATTTTCTCATCAAAGCTTCAAATTGATGGTTACAGAACTATATACTGTTATCACCAACAATGGCTTGAGGCACTCTAAATCAGGAAAAGACATTTTCCTTGAGAGAATTTGGCAGCCAACTTGTTGTCATTGGTTTTGCAAGCCACCGCTTTAGTCCATTTTTGACATGTATTCTACAACCACTATAATGTACAAATTTTTAAAAGATTTTAGAAATGGATTCATTAAATCTATAACTCATACATCAAAAAGTTCAACTATGAAAATTGGTTGTAAGGACATTATATTTCTTCTAGTGATTTTTCTTAAAAACTAACAATAATTATGAGTTTTACAGAACTCATAAGCATCTTTGAACAGATTGTGCCAATATAGTCTTACATTGAAGAACTATCTCAGCAATTTTTCTCAGACCAAAAATGGCCCGAAAAACCTTCTCATGGTAGAAAGAAAGAACACTCCTAGTTTCTTTAGTTGGAATACACCTTCTAAAGATCTGATCAGGACAATAGTTAAACATGTAGGGATCATACAAATGGAGATATTTCACTAGGAAAGAAAATGATACCTATCATGTTTAGACCAATGAGAATGGAGCTCTTTTCTAACCAAATAGCTCACAATATATGTGAACCATCGCATGGACTGAAAATTTAAACAAGAAAATACAAAGAAAATTTGAAAACTAAAAATGCACATTGCTATGGGTTAACTCCCCTTGTATAGACCCAAATTTCTTCAAGTCTCCATGAGAAAAAGAAAATTAAAAAGTAGAGTTTTTAAATTTTACGACAAAACTAAAGTTTTAAAATATTTGAAAGGCCTTCTTCAAAGAGTAGCCATCTTATCCTATAGAAGAGAATTTATAAAAATTTTGACATCTCTAACCCTCTCTCTATTCCCATTTATAGATTAAATAAATCAATATGAGCTTTAGATCAAACTTACTCCCCAAGCAGCACAATTTTAACCTTTGATCTATTTCTATTAGGTGGGTATCAATACCTATATAAATACATTTATTGATACTAGTACTGATATAAGTGAATATACTACCATCCATACAAGTATAAATAGCAGTATTGATACTAGTATGGATACTAATATAAATACATAGTTCTCTCCTATTATGATTTTTATTGAAATTCTCTTGGGCTCTATTGACTTGAGCTTCTCTTAGCTCTTTTTGGACGTCAAATAGAGATCTTTTGCACTTGAGATAATCTTTAGTTGAGATGTTATTTAATTTCTTTATTTTTCTATAAAATAGGATTAAAACATAATATTAATCATTTGTTCGCATGAAACTTATTGGAAATATGGATACAAAAATGTAATAAAATATGATAATTAGTCTAGTCGTCCATATCCCGATACCTTAGTTGCAGATGAATTTGACATCTTCACAATATTTCCATTTGAGGCTAGTAAGAAGAAAATAATAATTTATAAACACAAATGCGTACGTTTGCACCAATGTCTACTAACTACTCATTTGGTTCATAAAAAGATAGTAATTCGGGTTTAATAGAAACATACATTATTACAGAATCAGTAAGCTTAGTTATAATCTTATTAACCTGAGATAGAGTGGCAGACCCGGGATTGGTTTTTGTTTTCTTTTTAGGACAAACTTTAGCCTAATGCCTAACCTCTCTACAATTATAACATGGTTTGTTTGCTTTTGGTTTCTTTTTTATCTTAGCTATAGCTTTTCTTTTATGATCATGTTTTCCATGAGGTTTTTTCCTATGTTTTTGTACTCAGAAGTTATAACATTTGCTTTGAGTTGGTGCTCAATATAACAGTATGTTTCTGATTCTTATGTTCTTCTTCTATAGCTATGGCAATCATCAAGTCATCGGGGTTTATCTTTTCCTTTTGATGCTTGAGAGACATACCAAATCTCCCCTAAGAATGAGAAAATTTCTTGATGATTGCCATAACTTGAAACTTTTTAGGAGGCTCCATTTTAGCTTCTTGAAAAGCATGAATAATAAACAGAAGCTCATGCGCTTATTCTATCATGGACTTTCCCTCAACCTTTGAAAGTTTAAAAACTTGGACACATAATACTTTTCAAGATCGAGATCTATAATATTATATTTTCTATTCAATTCATCTCATAGTGCCTTTATAGTGGCCGAAGAAGAACAATAAACGTCAAAGAGCACATTGGACATAACCAAAAAAATGTATCCTATGGCTATTTGACCCTTCTCCATCCACTGTGCAATTTTCTCTGCACTATTAAGTTCAATTTCATTTGTTGTTGCCTACGTTTGAGAACTGACCCGTGAACTTCTTTGGCATAATAGACATGTCCATCTTAGGGGCAAAAGCACCAATACCAATTCCTAAAATAGAAGACATGTTTTTAACTAATAGTTTTTTCACGGTTATTAGTTAAAAAGAAATATATGTCAAATCTGCTATAGATTTACCAAAGAAAAACAAATCACATAGAAAAACATAGAAAGAATAGCAAACCATAAAAGGAGGCATGATGGATAATTCGGTAAGGAACACTTTATAGAAAGTCAAATCGTTCTCTGCAACAAGAACTATGAAAGTACCCTAAAGAGGGGGGGTGGGGTACATGGGGTAGTTTCTAATCTAATCTGATTTCAATGTCAAATTAAAACTAATGATGCAATATCCAAACAATATAATGTACATCTAAAATATATGCAAGGACATGCAAGGATAAACAATATGACAATAGGCCATATAAACAAGCACAAAATATAAAGCAAAATAGTATGTAAAAGACAATCGCAAGCACATGATGTGATCACAAAGTTCAGTTAGTCATCGACTTACGTCTCTGCTCCTCACATTGAGGAGATCTCCACTATAACTAAAAATAACTACACAATACAGTTTCCAAAGATCACCAAAAACTTTTTACAATACACACGTTGTTAATCACACAAGCCACACTCCTCTAAGTGTTGGACAACCTTGTTACCTTCCTCAAGTGCTTAGATTTGCACTTCTCCCTAAACTTTACTACCAATTCACTCCTCTTGGAATTGACCCCGGTCTCTCTCCAACCACTCCTCTAAGTATCATTGTGTATTACAACGTATTCAATAATAAGTTCAAATTAAGATATTTTGTTCTATAAACAAGTGAGAATGAATTTGTAAGCTCATTCAATGAAACAACCTCACAAACCAAATATACAATATGTGAAATACTAAAGCTCAAGTAGTTGTGTGTGTATACAATGAGTAAAATAAAATCAAAATCAATTAAATCGAGCTTATATATAATAACCAAAATATAGATTAGCTACAGAATGAGTTTAGAAAACTTCTCCAAAATAAAGAGATGTAGATATAGAGATTTGAGGTTGAACGCCTCAAAACCGAAACTAAGATCATTCTCTCTATAAAACTCTTTTTCACATAAACACACTTAAACTTTCTCAAAAACGTAGACCAAAAATGGCCAAAACAAACTTATAAAACTCCTTGGCGAAAAACTAAGTCTTGAGGGCTATTTATAGTCTCTTAACCAAAACTACCAAAAACTAGCCGTTATAGCAAATATGACTAATCAATCAAATGGTTGAATATATCGGTCGACTGATAAACTAGCCGTTACTGTAAAGAAAATAGACAGTCATGACTCGGTCGACTAAAAAGAAAAATCAGTTGACTGAAAACGTAGTGTTCGGTCGACTAGCTCAAATGGTCGATCGACTGATAGGCTATGAAAGGAAATGTTGTAAAAACTCGTTCTGGCAAGTCGACTGAGAAACAAAATTGGTTGATTGAAAGCTATCAGTCGACTGATTAAAGCAGCCGGTCAACTAAAAACCGATACACATATTTTTGACTTTTGAAGAATAGATTTCTAAATTCAATTTAAAATAGTGAAACAACTCCAAAATAGTAAAACTTGGGGAAACATTTATACTTGTCAAAATAAACACGTTAGAAAAGAAATTTTTAAAATATCACTCCCCAATTATAAAAACTCATTATTTTGCAATTTTGTCAAAAGATACGAAAACTTTAAATATGATTTCATCGATTTATAGAATCAACTAAGATACGAAAATGTTAAACACATGATTCTGATGAAATCATTTTAAACAACTTATCTTCCCAATGCAATAAATATGAAACAAATGTGTACATATATAAATGTATCTATTTCTTTCATATTTATATGGCTAAACTTGAAAGTGATAAAATGAAACGTGTATGTGTGTGGTTCGAGCTTTAAGTATAAACACAATAAATAAAAGACCTAAACTAGAAACAATATACTCAAGCTAAAAGTCTTCATTTGAGCTCGATGTTGGACGATCCTCAGCTTGGTAGTAAGGATAAAGCACGATCTCGTATTTGACTTGAATTGCAATGGCTTCATTTCAATTTACGCCAACCTCCAAGAATATCATCGTTAGTGCTTAATTCCAACCAACCTCTAACCTAGATGCATGTTGAAAGAAAATAAATACTAGAAAACAAGATTAGGAATTGTTTGTTAATCATCAAAACCAGATTAGACAATAGGCTCATAAACTTGAGACCTAATAATCTCACCCTTTTTAATGATGACAAACAATCTTCACAAGAAATATAAAAAATATAGAATACACATGTGTTGATGCTCAATATCAAACAGCTAATTAATCCAGAAGAGGATTGTTGCGGGGTGATGAAGAATGATTGAGAGCCTGCTCCCTTCTTCGGCTTTATGCCTGGTTATTAAACGAGAGATTGATGTTCGCGTTGCACAGACAAAAACAACCCGTGAGAGGGTGGGGACCGGTTCCCCCATGGTTACTCCGACGGTCAAGTTAGTGAAACTCGAGTGGAAAAGGGAAAGGTCATGAACCGATATAGTTCTTAAGGTAGAAATGTGCATTCCTAGAGGATCTACGTGAGTTCCTCTGTGGTTTTTGAAGAACTATATCAGTTCTTCTTTCATGGAAGGAGTTTAGAGGAGACTCTTTTTTATCATCTGCCCCCTGCTAATTAAGGTTATACATTTATATGAAGTGGCGAAGTGAGCTGATAACAGGGTTCTCCCTTGCTTGACAGATGTCAACTTGCGATCAAAGGAGAAGTCACTTAGGTATGGGAGAGGACGTCTCCGCAACATCCAGGAAGTGATAGATGGGTGTGACAGAAGGCATGTGAGCATACTGAATCATCCCTCATTATACAGATGTCGGCTAACGACTGGAGAGGAAGTCACTTCGGTATGGGAGAGGACGTCTTTCTAATATCCGGGAAGTGAGTTGTGAGTGAAGTATGAGCAGGCTGGCTACTAAGTCACGAGAAGTGTTAGAGCTGTGGTCTTGATAGGACAAGTCAGTGTTGTGGTGTCAATTAGAGAGCTAGTGCATATCTGAAGGGAAACTCAGTTTGATATTATCCTCTTGGCAGAGAGGCGTCAATCTTTGAGTCGTCCTTATGGTTTGTCGACTAGGTAGTCGAGTGAACTTCTGGTTGAGTGAACAGCCAAGTAAGTGGTCGGGTGGACTCTTAAGGAGTCATCTCAGTTATGAAGGGTCGACTGATTCCGTCTTTCACGTTGACTCAGGAATGTCGGCCTATCTAACTGGTTGGAATGTCATCTCGTCTTAGCTAATAACCGTCTCTTGATTTAATGTAAAGATATCGACCCGTATGGGAGGTCAGGATCTCTCGTGCCGATCAATATCGCCTTTGGTGTCGACTCAGGAGAGTCAGTTTGATGAATCGGTGGGGGACGAGGCCTTTGTGATTGTGCCTCGGGTTTATCCCTGATAAGATACCAAGGTCTTGTAATGAGCCATGACGGTCGAGTTGCACTGGAGGATTCAACCATATGGTGTGCCTTAGGCTTACCTTGATAAAGAGCCAAGGGCTTAAAATTCGACTGAGGAGTCGTATGCCTAGAACTCTTGGGAGTTGACTAGATCTTTCCTTCCCCTAAGGCCGAGAGGTGACTATAGGAGTTAGCCAAAGGGTTGAGTTTGTTTTGCTAGGATTCTCATTGTATTATTTTGCAAATATCCTTATCTTGGGTGAGTGAACACCATAACAATATGCGTAACCAAAAATATTCACAGAGATACTCGTAATATACTTGTTTCTCCCCCTTTGTCAACATCAAACTGGAAAAAATAATCAGAAGAAAGAGAGCGAAGGCTCCCCATATATATAAGCATGGTGAGTATAAATAAAATAGGGAAAGGCTCCCCCTATCAAAAAGCCATAGAGCATATATCAATTTGAAATATTTAATGCGCTCATACATAGATATATGTCACCATGCTAAGCACAAAGTGAACAACACATACCATACATATCACATAGTTCTAAAAACAAGAATCAATACATAAGACGTAATACATAGTTTTAGAACATCCCAAAAGTCAAATGAAAATAATACAACCTTCAAAATACAGATCCATAGTTTCAAAACAAACCAACTACAAAAGTTCTCAACCAAATAGATAAGTTCAAATCATCGAGAAATTTTTCTTCAAAGATCTGGAAGCTAGGATGGTCCGGAACCCAAAGATGGAGGCCTTGCTCTGGGAATTGATTCATAAACATGTTCATCAGATGTTCCTGCCTAAGATCGATGTCCTCAATACGATCAACCAAGTATTTTAACACAGTAGGAACACCAGCATGATTGGAAATTGAGGCACGAGGAGGACGTGATCATAACTCCCAGTTTTAGGAATTATGTTGTACGAGATAATTCAAGCAATGAGTTTAGCGATGGGAGTGATGGAGCTATTTGAGATTGGATAATCTTTTCTTGGAAGAAATATTTCTGACTTAATAGAAGGGTCATCAAACTCTATATCTTTCAACAAAAGATCCCCCATAGGGATGTTAAGAATTTGTGCTAATTCATTACTGATGAAATGTATAATGCGATTCTTAACACGGGACATGATAAAAGGGGTACTACCATTGGTTTGTTCAAGTTTCATGTTTGTATAAAATAAGTGAACTAGATTTGGATAATAATGTACTTGATTTGAAAGAGATACCAAAGCAAGTAACTTAACTTTATTAGAATGGGCGTGCAAGTCATAATTAGAAAAATCAAGAAAATTAACAAATCTTCCTAAAAACATAGTTAATTGACAGATATGACAATATTTAGGGATAAGCTAAGCGTTGTTAAGATATTGTTATGTGAAATTTAGGAGTCCGAACTATCACATCTACCTAATCTAGGACGTTTAGAGGTAGACATACTGCAGATAAAAGGTCCTAGACAATGCCAGATTAAAGAACAAACTAACAAGAGAGAGTGAAGAAATTACTAAGCAGGAGCAAACAAGTATGTCGTGGCAGGAGCTGATCGGTCGACTGGGCAATCTTGTCGGTCGACCGCTCGATCTCAACAATAGATTTTGAGGTAGGTCGACTGGTAAGGTATATAGATGAATTTTATGGCCAGGATTTTGCTCAAAAAGAAATCAATGGATAGGATTAAAAGGAAAAATTAAACGGGTTTATAATGGGTCGGGTTTGAAGACAAAAATCCAATATAACTTCAGTAAAACACACTCGTCAGTCGACTGATTTTGTGATCGGTCGACTAAGTATCAGACATCGGTCGACTGATGAAAATGTTCAGTCGACTGATGACAACCAGAAACCATATGCATTTAAACATGAACCATGATTGAAAAGCTTAAAACACAATTTATATTATATTCAAAAATGAATTCCAAATATGATGAAAATATCTTGTTTTAAATTTTTGTAAAAATATTCACAAAACAAATCGAAACAGAGATCATCTTTTAAAAGCATGAAAAAATGCTAAAAATTTGTTCTTTAAAATCAAACATGTTTTGACACCCAAACACTCTTGGTGCCGAAGAGTTTAGGAACATGACCCCTATTAATGTAATCAAAAGCCCTTGGGTTATGACCCCATTTGGGCACATTTAGTGCACAAATTGATCATAACAATAATTACGCAAATGATCCATCCTATTACAATAGGTGCAATAGAATGGATGCATTTATTTTTATTGACCTTTTAATTGTGCACGGGAATCATTTTTAAACAACCACGGTCTTTTTGAAACATTTTACAAATTTGAATCTTTTCGCAAATCAAAACAAAATTTTGTCAAATGTCCAAATCTACCACAAAAATCACATTTAAACACACCGTTATGCTTACGATGAACAATAGGTACATGATTGTGTGTATGAGATGAAGAAACTTGATGAGATGCATAAGGAGCAATAATATTAGAATCTGTGGGTTTTTGTGCATTATAACAAAATTTAGCAAGATGGCCTTTACGATTGCAAATAGAGCATTTGTAAATTTTGTCATACATGTGTGCATAGTGTACGGGTGATTTGGTAGAATTAGCACGTGACTTTGTGTAAAACCTCATAAATTGAAAATAATATGGAAAATAGTATTAAATGATTTTTTATGGTTGATATCATTCTGAGATTAATGAGTATGTTTGAAATTGATTGAGATCGAGTACGTACATATAAGTGTAAACATGCGTGTATGCATGAATCAGTCAGCAGAAAACATTACATTGATTGGTCGACAAATGCCAAGTGACTGGTCGACCGATGGTTCCTGATCGGTCGACTGATTTTTGACATCAATCGACCGATGGGTGCACAGAGCCTGGATCGTAGGTCGGGTTAGTTTTAAGCCCATTTGATCATACACTTATATTATATATATATA
>BQKN01065006.1:113780-158093 GCA_022839385.1 Asparagus kiusianus | reverse complement strand
ATATATATATATATATATATATATATATATATATATATATTCTAAACTTGACTTTTCTCTATTTTTCCCACACTGATCAGTACCAACACCCCCTCAAAAACCCTAGAGTTGTCTCTTGTGTCTCTCACGAGCGTGGAGTTTCAACACAAATTTTGAGGCAAGTTTCATCTCCTCCAAATCCATCCCCTGTTTTTCTTAGTTTTATTCAGTTTTTATAGGATTTTTAAAATATATTTTATGAATAAAGATCACACTTTTAGTTTGTATGAGATAAAGATGTTATTCCGCTAGGGAGATATTACTATAATGGTAAAACATGTTATTGCATAGTGTTGGATGCATGGTAGGTTTGACATCCTTGGCTTCACCTTGGACTGCAACAGTATGAAACCAGGGGCGTCACACTTTGTACACAAGTCCATAAGTTTCTTATTATTATCAATACATGTGTATAAGGTTGAATCTAAAGAAGATATACGGTTTTTTATAGGATTCAACTCATGATTTTGCATAGTAGATTGGCAATAGAAGTACATCAAATATGATCATTCTTAAATAAATTAATTTTATTTTTAATGGTTTCTACTTATAGCATGACATTATTTTTATCATGATATAAGCTAGTAATATTCAATTTTAATTTATCATTATTTTCTTTAAGATTCACATTTTCTTTAGCAATGATATCAAGATGCTAGCAAATCATGATCGTATTTCAATTCAACATGCTTGCTTTTTAAATTTATAAAATTATGATGCAATTTGTTGTAGGCATTCATTGATTTTTTATATGCACATGCGAGCTCATCTATATAAAGTTTATTTTTAGATTTGGACTCGCATACCTCACTAGGGCAATCGCCTAGTGGCCGTGTGCATAATGATGCTCCAATCTCACTTGAAGTGGAATCCACTGGAATACGTCGGATTTCCTCCAAGTTACTGTGATGTGCCTCTATATGTTTCCATAATGTGTAAACACTATCAAAAGAACCAAGTTTGTTAGATATAGATGGATCAAAAGTATTAATCAAAAATTCTAACAAGAGCTTGTTCAAAATAAATATCCTCTTATCATCATTCCTCCACTTGGATTTTTTCAACATGGGCACAACATAAGCACAATCAATTACTTCTCATAAATTGATATGTTTAAATATAACAAATAGTTTAAATCTAAACATCCATTGAGCAAAAGAGAAAGCATTGAATGAAGGAGCAACATCTATAGCATAGCCTAAACTAGGTGCACCGTGTATATCTATGAAGACTACGCAAACAATGAAAATCACAAAACTAGATTTGTAAATTATAGAGAGAGGATCTTTGACTCTAGGCGATTAAGCCAAAAAATCAAGAGCACTAAGCTCTGATACCAAATAAAAGTACCCTAGGGGGGTGAATAGGTTAATTTCTAATCTAATCCGATTGTGATGCCAAATTAAAACTAATGATGCAATATCCAAACAATATGATGTACAACTAAAATATATACAAGGACATGCAAGGATCAACATTATGACAATATGTGATATAAACAAGCAAAAGATGAAAAGCGAAATAGTGCAAAAAAAACAATCGCAAACACACGGTATGATCACGGAGTTCGGTCAACCCTTAACATACATCTCCGCTCCTCACCTCGAAGAGATCTCCGCTATAACTCAAAATAACTACACAATATAGTTTCCAAAGATCACCAAAAACTTTTTACAATACACACGATGTCAATCACACAAGCCACACTCCTCTATGTATTGGACTACCTGTGTTACCTTTCTCAAGTATTTGGAACAACCTCTCCCTAGACTTTACTACCAACCCACTCTTATTGGAATTAACACTGGTCTCTCTCCAACCACTTCTCTAAGTGTCTTTATGTATTACAACGTGTTCAATGATAAGTTCAAATAAAGATTTAGTTCTCTAAACAAGTGAGAACGAATTTGTAAGCTCACTCAATGAAACAACCTCACAACCCAAATATACAATATGTGAAATACTAAAGTTCAAGTGGTTGTGTGTGTAAACAATGAGTAAAATAAAATCAAACTAAATTAAATCTAGCTTATATATGATAATCAAAATATAGATTAGCTAGAGAATGAGTTTAGAAAACTTCTCCAAAACAAAAAGATGTAGATATAGAGATTTGAGGTTGAGTGCCTCAAAATCGAAATTAAGATCCTTCTCTTTGTAAAACTTTTTTTCGCATAAACACACTTAAACTTTCTCAAAAACTCATCCTAAAAATGGACAAAACAAACTTATAAACTCCTTGGTGAAAAACTAAGTCTTGAGGGATGTTTATAGCCTCTCAACCAAAACTATCAAAAACTAGCTGTTATAGCAAAAATGACTGATCAATCGACTGGTTAAATATATCGATCGATTGATAAACTAGCCGTTACTATAAAAAATAGACAGCCATGACTCGATCGACTAAAAATAAAAATCACTCGACTGAAAACACTCTGTCCGGTCGACTGACTCAAATAGTTGGTCGACTGATAGTCTGTAAAAAGGAATGTTGTAAAAACTCATTTTGGCGAGTCAACTGAGAAACAAAATTGGTCGACTAAAAGCTATCGATCGACTGATTAAGGTAGCTGGTCGATTGAAAACTGATACACAGATTTTTGACTTTTGAAGTGTTAATTTCTAAATTCAATTTAAAATAGTAAAATAACTCAAAAATTAGTAAAACTTGGAGAAACGTTAATAATTATGAAAATAAACACGTTAGAAAAGAAATTTTTAAAATATCACTCCCTAATTGTGAAAACTCATTATTTTGAATTTTTTTCAAAAGATACGAAAACTTTAAATATGATTTCATCGATTTAGAAAATCAACAAAGATTCGAAAATGTTAAACATGTGATTCTGATGAAATTATTTTAAACAACTTATCTTCCCAATGCGATAAATATAAAACAAATGTGTATATATATAAATGTATCTATTTGTTTCATATTTATATGGCTAAACTTGAAAGTGATAAAACGAACATGAATGTGTATGGTTTGAGCTTTTAAGTATAAACACATAAAGTAAAAGACCTAAACTAGAAACAATGTACCCTAGCTAAAAGTCTTCATTTGAGCTCGATGTTGGATGATCCTCCGCTTGGTATTAAGGATGAAGTACAATCTCGTATTTGACTTGAATTATGATGGCTTCATTTTAATTTCCGTGAACCTCCTTGAATATCATTGTCAACGCTCAATTCCAACCAACCTCCAACTTGGATGCATTTGAAAGAAAACAAGTACTAGAAAACAAGATTAGGAATTGTTTGTTAATCATCAAAATTAGATTAAACAATAGGCTCATAAATATGAGACCTAACAAACTAGTCTTGAAGAAATTATGCCCCAGCTACGGCTCTTGGGTCTACACAGTCTTTTGAGGATGAGACAACTATAGTTATTAGAAGCGCGCTCTTTTGTTGAACACCATGACTACTACTTCAGTTTGATATATTCTCCGAAATCAACAACTAAGGAATAAGTATAAGATGTGTGAGAGAAATCCAAAAGAGGATTTTGATTTTCAGTGTGTTGTAATGATCAGGGGAGGCTCTATTTATAGGGACTATAGTGAGCTGAGGGGTCAGACAGGATAATGAATGACATTAAAGGCATTACAATTCTGTAACTCTCATTCAAAATCAGAGTGTAAAGTTTATTACGTCTAAGCTAGCTCCATTCAGCACATGCAAATCGAGCACGTGTTGGAGCACAGACTAGAACATGCATTTGTGCCCGCAGAGTCATGACCTTGCTCTCATGCATGCTAGCATGATAGCAGATATGTGCATTCTAACAACTTTGTTATACCTAATATAACATGTATGTTATTATAAATGGAGTAAAATACATTCAATTAGTCAATGGGGGGATAAACACTCACATATTATTAATTAAGCATAAATTTTTATCTACAGTATCCAACCATATAAATGGTATCTATTCAAAGAGCATTTGTAAGTAAATCCTCAATCTATTCATTTCTATCAACAATATGTTACTAGCCTCTAAAACATTAAATATTACCATTTTTGGGGCTTACATGAGGTACGACCTCTGTATGACATGACTTGCATATCATCTTCTACATTGGTGTCTTTATATTTACTATGTAATCGAAAACTTGCGTCAGAGGGCCTTTAGCAAGGATCAAGCCTCTATCTTCCTAATGTTGTTCTACAAGGAAAAGTTGTTCAATCATTGCAGTGATGACATGATTCTCGATGGAGCATCCTCATCAAGTCATTCAAGTTCTGTTTGAGTCCTGCCACATCATTGAAAGTACATGGAAATTATCCCTACATTTCTTTATTAATAATAATTTAGTTTTTTTGGTAAGAAAGCTTAATTTCCATGATCAAACCGCAGAAAAGAAGGTAGAAATCCTCTATACACTCAGAGTCCTTACAAAAACAGGATTTAAACTAAGCCAACAAAGCAAAAACAAAAAAACTCATATACACAGATATCACTGAAGTATTAATTGATACGAGTCGCCGTGCGGGCACCTTTGATCGCGGAATTATCAAAGGTGGGTAGAGAAGAGGTGACAGAAACACAAGAATAATTCAGTATGTGGCGAAGGAAAATACCCTCTCTAGATTTATGAGTATGAAAATATTACAATCCATCTCTCACAATCTCACTAGAATCGAGAATAAACTCTTAATTCTCTCTAAACCCTAATCTCTCTTGATTAGAATCTCTCTTTGATTACATCTGATCGATTAGAAACCCTAAACAACCACTTTTATAGGTGTAACAACGTGGGTGACAAAGTGTAAGTAACCAAGCCCAAACCCCACAGGAATTCGTGCAAACAGAAACACAAACGAACCAGGAAACCGTCGATGAGTTGACTCATAAACATGCATGAGTCGACTCATGCCAAGTGAGTCGACTCATGATGAGGTGAGTCGACTCATCAGAAACTTTCGACCAAACGGCTGGGTTTCGTGAGTCGACTCATGATAGACATTGTCGACTCAACCTGATGAGTCGACTCATGTACATGTATGAGTCGACTCACGCGCTGAAAACTGGATTCTTCGATTCTTCGATTCGCCATCTCATTTCACGCTTCTACCTCCATTCCACTATGTTGTTTTACACCTCTCTTCTCAAGTTACCTTGAGAATCATCTATCCTCAAGCTCCCATGAGGATCGCTAAGTTCCAAAGAGAAGATACACCCGTATCATGGTTCCCCCTGTAGGAACTTGAAGTCTCATTCAAGTTATAACTTTAGCTGAGGAAACTCGCAAGCTCATCCATCCTTTCTGTATCACTTGGCTTTGCTAGGAACCTGATATCGACGTACAACTAGAAACGACTCCTTCATTCCTCGCCTCATCATAGTCGTCTTATGCTCCAACATGCAACTCCTTTTCGATGTCTTGTCATGAAGTCTAATGCATAGCGAGACGAACTTCTTACTTACATTCACTAGCCTCTTCGCTCGCATTACCGTCGCCAAGTTTGTCTTCCTCGGAAGAGACACCGAACGAAATATAAACTTTTCACTATCCTTGGTGAATGTGTACTTCTGAGCCCACCTTTTGTAGATCACGTATCTATCCTACAAGTACGAATTGCCTAGTATAACCTGACAAACATCCAATGGAACAACATCGCACGTGACCTCGTCAATATACGACTCATGGAGCGCAAATCTGAAAGTGCATTGATCAACTACACTTAGTCCTGTCTCCTTCTGAATCCACCCTAATGGATAGGGTTTCAGATGCTTGACTGTCTTCAGACCCAGCTTCTGAACCAAGGCTTCGGATATCAAATTCTTTTTGCTTCCTGGATCAATAATGGCATCAACCAAACTGGTCTTTACTTGCAACTTCAGAACAAAGAGCTGCTCTCTGGGATCTTCGTCTTCTTTCGTGATCTACTTCCCCACCATAAGATTGAGACTAGTGTTGGGCTCTGTCATCCCGAGAACTTCCTTCGAACCCTGTGCTATCATGTATGCCTTTTTCTCCTCTTTCTTCTTCAACCCCCTTGGCTTGAGATGAGGATACTTCTCCCAGCATCGATCAGCGATATGTCCTGTCTTCTCACAATGACTACAAATCAGTTCTGTTTTTCCTTGATCACCCTTCTTCTCCTCCTTAGGTTTGGAACCACCAGACTCGCCTCCTGCTTGTTTTGCATCTCCCTTTGTCCCATTGCTCTTCTTCTATTTGTCCTCGATGGTAATAGCCTTCACGCTAGCCTGTGTAATCGTCTCGACCGTGAACAGCTTCAACTCCTTCCGGATGTAATCGCTCAAACCCGCCATGTACTTCATAAAAACAGAGTACTCCTCCGTCGTAATGTTGAGGACCATCACTTATTGTTGAAACTCTGTAGTGTACTCTTGAACAGTTTGATTGACTCTTTGGCGTAAGCCATACCACTTGTACCAATGCTCCTCAAGAAATCCTACCGGGTAGAACTGCTTCCTCAGTACCTCCTTGAACTTGTTCCATGACACTGCCTTCTTCTTCTTCTTGTAGTAGGATTTTCACCATGTTAACGCATGCTCCGAATGCTTCAAAGTTGCGAACACAATCTTCTCCTTGGGTGAATATCTATAGAGAGTGAAATACATCTCCATATGCTCGATCCAATTATCGAGCTTCTCCATATTGACACTCCCATCATAAATAGAAATCTCCACATTGAAATCAATTTTTATGTTCTGGTAGTAATTCTTACCCCCTTGATGTGGAGCAGTCTTAACAATCTCGGCCTCCTCATCAGAACCGGTTTTCTCGCTCTCTCCATCGGACTCTTCGAGCTTCTTCTTACCCTTCAAAGAAGATTCCTCCTTTTTGTCCTTTCCATTGATGAGGCCTACGAGCTGATTGAGTGTAGAACAGATCGTCTCGATCTGTTTTTCCATTGCATTAAGTCTTGCTGAATTATCCCCTTTAATTATCTTCTCCTTTCTTAATTTCTGGTGTAGGTTGTCTAAAAATCATAATAGATAGCTGATCCCTGTCAAACCTCAACCAACAGTCTTGACTAAAAAGGTTACAATCAGACGACTTTCATGTTAATAAATGAAAGCTACAAATGACGGAATTTTCACATAGATCGAGAGGAGTTATAATTCAATGGCCCTTTCGATGACTGATGAAAACTCTATTCAGTGGTATTTACCATCAACTGTGAGAGTTACAATCTGACGAGTTTCACACCTCAAAACAGCCAAAGCGAAGATTACTGAACAATGATCTTCGCAATGCCTTATTGAAGAGGTTACAAGTCATTAGCCCCCTCTAAATGCAGAATCCATCTTTGCATTTCAGTCTTCAAAATGCAGGCGATCCCTGCGTTTTCGACCTTCAGCAAATGGAATGCGAGCGGCCTGTGTGTTTCAATCACTAGCAGATAGCTAACCCTGCGTCCCAAGTCTAAAGCACAGAGTTAGGACTCAGAATGCGAGCGGCCTGTGTGTTTCAATCACCAGCAGATACCCAACCCTACGTCCTAAGTCTAAAGCGCAGAGTTAAGACTTAGAACGCAAGCGGCCCCTGCGTTTTCAATTCTCAGCAAGCACCCAACTCTGCGTCTCAAGTCTAAGATGCAAAGTTAAGGCCTATAATTCCGATTTAAGCATTTTACTTGTTCAAACATAAGCTGAACGGCCTCAGAACCATTTATCCTACGTTTTGAGGGATTTTCGCCCATGTTGGAGTGGATTTAGGGGTTGGTTATACCCCATATCCCCCTATAAATAACCGCCTTACTCAACCGAGTAAAGGGGTTGGATTTTTTGGTTGGATTAAGAGAGATCGGATCATCCACAAGATCAACTAAAGGGATATTCTTGGCAACAAGAAGATCTTGAAGCATCCTTCATCAGCAGTAAATTTTACTTGGCCTATTAACCGATTATTCGGTTTAAACAACCATTTTCATAGAGTTTAACACTCGCCCTAAGTTATAAAACTCGGTTAAGAGTTCTTGATCAAACTTGTCATGCAAGTTAGTTGTTCTAGTGAATTGAGACGTGCGGATCGTCAACGTAGAGTAAATGCGACATAAACATTCAAAGGAGGCATTCCATCACCACCGTGAAGAACCCAAAATTAAACAAAGGGAAGAATTCAGATCAATTCTCCTCTCTTTTGTAATCAAGAATTCAAATTGTAATTGAGATTGAGAGAATACAAATCAAATATATTTCTTTCAATTTTTCTTTTTACTATAAATTTTCTACCAAACAAAAGATAGCGACTCCGCTGGGGACTAGCTTCTCAGACGACGAAGTGGTGGCGCAATCCGATGTTCATCTCACTAGAACAACCATCAAAACTCTTGTTATAGAGTTTGATCAAGCTAAGTACGAGGAAGCCCTCTCCTCTGGATCACTTAGCCCTAAGGCTAGGCACAACACCCGTAAGATCTCTAAGGAGATCAAAACCGCTACTGAAATGCCAAAGAAAGCCCTCTCTTTTGGCTAAGATTCATCAAACAGCCCCTCCTCTAAAGGAGTGGGCTTAGCATATACCAAACTCATTCAACGAGTTCAACATCCCACGTCCACATCAGCATGACACATTACAGGTCATAAGAGGCCTATGGAGGAGGCAAATTCTATAAACGTCGATGATGTTGCTACCAAGGCTTTGAAACAAGCCAAGAATAACGCCGCTTGACGAAGGAGAAGATCCATATGACGAGCGCACTTGCAGAACAGCCGATCTCTAGCCCAACGCGAAGATTGCGTTCTTGAGTCTCTGCCCGAGTGTTGCATCTCTACCTCTGAACGCACACTTCATGGTAACGAGCCCGATTACGAACCTCATATAATCCAACTTAAACGCGACCCCCATTGGTGTGTTGTTCAATCCAGACGCACACCTTAGGAGTGTGTCTCCAAAGAAAAATGCAACTCTCATGAGTGCGTTATAAAACCAGAACGCACACCCCAGGAGTGTGTTTCCAAAGGAGAATACGCACCTCAGGAGTGCGTATTCAAAAGTTAACACATGCCTCAGCAATGTGTCTCAAAATCAAAACGTGACTTCCAAAGGCACATTCCATCAACCAAACACACACCTTAAGAGTGCGTTCAACCAAAACATGACCTTCAGAGGTATGTTTTATCAACTAAACACAGGCCTCGGCCTAGTGTTTATAAATCCAAACGCGACCCTCGGGCCTATTCTCTAGAACGCGACGTGGTCCGCTAAGTTTAGAAAGACCAACATGGATTTTGGATTCATGCTCGTCAAGAACCAATCTTACACACTCAGGGGCAGGGGGTTCCATCTTCGTACTCACGATCGGTGGAAGATTCTTCATCCCAAGTCTCTGACTTACGAGAATTTCTATCGAGAGAGAGACTTGCTCAACAAACAGCTCATTCATACCAATGTGAGCAGCTTATTTCTGCAGTCCTCTCCGAGTGTCACTGTTGTACGACCGCGCCTCGATAATTAGTGTTTGACCGTTTGACAAATGTCATCAGGCCTGCCAAGCGATGGCGTCATCATAAGAAGAAGATTTCCAAAGCCGAATATCCTAAAGTCATTATTAACGTAATCGACAGAGGGAAGGCCTCAACGTCCAGTTCTGACAAATCAGAAAGAAGCCACTCTCCGACTGTCCGAGAAATCTGTGATGAGTTTGAAGGAATATATCACCGCACTCGAACCCGGATAGGAGCTATCCGCTCGGTTAATTATCAAAAGTTAACCAAGGGGATTACTTCAGATGATGAACATTCAGCAATTGTCGAATCTCAATCCTTAAGCTCTGTCATGGCGCAAGAAGCTCCCGTGTACATGACTGGAGGCCCTGATGACTTAACAAAAAGAGTCGACGAACATAAGGTCATGCTCCAAGCACAGCAAGAGACACTTCTCCAGATGAAGGATATGTTGTCCCAGCTTCTTGTAGAAAGAGGCCAAAAGCCTGAATCTTCCCAGAGGACCATTTCAAAGGGAAAACAGAAGGCGCATGAGATTTCGGATTGTGAAACTCACAACCTAGAATCCTCTTCTGAAAACAAGAAGAAGATGAAAAGAGAACTGAATTCTCAGTCATCTAAAGTAGATGAGTTAGAGGGCCGCCTTAACGTAATCACCAATAGAAGCGATCTTCGTAAGGAAAGAGTAGTACGGCCTTATCCTACAAAATAGGACACGACACCCTATCCACCAAAATTTAAGGCCCCAACTCTGCAACCTTTCGACGGTACATGATCGCCAAACGAAAACATCTACTACTTCAAGTCGCAGACTGGAGACGTGGTGGAAAATGATGCTATCTTGACTCGTTTGTTCATCGGCGCTCTTAAAGGCATTGCTTTCGAGATGTTTATGAAACTGCCTACTGGATCTATTCAAAAATGGGTAGATCTGGAAAGGCTCTTCTTATCCAGGTTTTTCGAGGATGATACGGAAGTGTCTGTCCCAACCCTTTTTACCACCAAACAAAGAAAGGGAGAGTCCATCAAGACTTACGTGGAAAGATTCCGCAGATGGCATTATGATGCCCCTCAGGTATGACCCAATCAACTTTGGTCGAAACTTGCCGACATAACTTACAGACCCAGCTCCTTGCACAAATGGGAGTGGCGGAATGTCGCTCATGGAGACAATTGTTTTTACAAGGAGAACAACCCGAAGAAATTATTGCTTGGGTCAATGCTGAAGAAGCTACTCAACCAAAGCTGTAGCAACAGCGTAACCAAAACAACGCTCCGCGGTCCAAGGGAAAGGAGACTTTGGCTGCTGATGCTAGCACACAGTCATTACCTGCCAAGAAAGGCAAAGCACTGAATCAGCAGAGAGCGCCCAAGCAGTACTCGTTCAAAGAGGAGCATGTGGATACTTTGTTCCAGCTACTTCGAAAGAATAACAAATTGCAACTTCAGAGATCAAGAAACCAGATGAGGCAGGAAAAGTCGACGACCCTAATTACTACCGTTATCACAGATTCTTAGGACATCCTACCAGAAAATGCTATGTTTTTGAGGATATCCTACAAAATTTGGTAAATGCCAATGTGCTTACGTTGAAGCTCGAGCAGAAGACCGTATCCATCAATTTGATAGCGGTCTAGTTCGGTGATTTCCCTTTGGTAGTAGCTACAGATGGTGTTGTCCCCATCCCTAAAGGGGAAATGCGCATGAAAAACACTGATTTACACAGTCAGAAGGATAGGGGTTTGTTAGCCTTCTTGTTTTGATGATGATTTACAAACAATTTACTTCTAATGTTGTTTGTCTAGTGTTTGTATTTTTGTATCAATTGTAAACAAACAACATATTGGAGGATAGATTGAATTGTGCTTCAACGATCATATCCAATAGAGGTTGGCGGAATTGTGGAGTGAAGCCTATGCAATTCAAATTAAAGATCTAAGTTCTAGATTCATCCGCAAGTGTACCAAGTTGAGCTACATCGAAGATCAATCAAGCTTTGGTAACATTTAGTTTAGGTGTTATGTTATGTGTGTTGATACTTTAAGCTCAATCATATATACACACACATTTTATTGGTTTCTATGTATATATATAGTTATATATATACATACATGTTTTTTTTGGGTTTTTATGTTTATGAATATAAAATTACATATTTCATATTTACTATTGTGTTTTGGTTTAACTATATAGATATGAAACAACAAACAAAATTATTCACATTTTTATTTGTTTCATATTCTATTGTATTTTAGAATTTATTGCATATAATATGCAATTTTGAGAAAACATTATTTTCTTAGTTTATGGACTTAGCAATAATCATATACATCTTTTATTAAGTACAAAATTATTTTGTAATGTTTCAAAACATGGTTAAGCTAAAATGTCAAAACTTATGTGTTCACATTTTCATGTTTGGACTATTTTGCAAAATAATAATATTTCTCATTTGAGAGGTCCTTTTGGAAAACCAGTTTTTATAGCATATTTATTATTATGTCTACAATTATCTCCCAAAGTTTTATAATTTAGGGAATTTATGTGATATTTTTAAACCCAGTTTAAAGTTGAGTTTTTCTGTGCACTTCAGGTCTGTGCATGTTTAGTTGACTCATTAGTCGACTCATGAGTCGACTCATAAGTTGACTCACGAAATACAGCGCAGTTATGATTTTTCTTTTGCTGAGTCTAATCATATAAGTCGACTCATAAGTCGACTTATGAAGGAGCCGTTGCACAGTAACGACTAGTTTCTAGCAGTGTTTTCTGGGGGCCTTTTTGTCTTTTCAGTTGGGTTTTGGTTGATATTTTGGGTTCCTATAAATACCCCCTTGCTCTCATCTTTCATACTATCCAAGAGAATGTTTTAACAAAGTTTTAACAAGGGTTTAAGTTTTGTTTAGTGTTTGTTTAAAACGCTTTTAAGCGTTTAAGAGTTTTGTTTGTGAAGAGAATTTCACAAGAGCAAGTGAAGATCATCCTTAGTGTTTGAGCATTCACTCTTCTCCCTCTCTCTTGTTATCTATAAAGATGTTTCCCTAAACTCAATCTAGCTTTACATTTATATTGTTTAATTACAATTTTATTAAGCTAGTGTTTATATTGAGTTTAGTTGATCTTGTTTATTCTTTGTTTACACACACAACCATTGAGCTTATTGTATTTGCATACATTGTATAATTGGATTGTGGGATTGTGTGACATTGAGTGTGAGCCTACATTGTGTTCTCATCTATTATAGAGAACAAATTTATATTTGTATGCATAAATTATGAAGTTCACTTTGTAATACACTTGTACACCAAGAGGAGTGTGTGGTGAGGACGGAGTCGATACCGAGAGGAGTGGCGTCAGTGGGCTAGTGAGAGATGATAATTCTGAGCACTTGAGAGAGTCAATACGTGAGGACCAACACTTGAGGTTGTAGCTTGTGTATATACTTTGTGAGGATTTGTGAGAGTTGTCGGTTGACTTGATAACCGAGTGTGTAGAGTTTTCGGTTAGATAGAAAACCGAGTGTGTAGAGAAGTTTCGGCTTCCAAACCGGGTTGTGTAGTGGATTCTCCCTGGGAGTGGGGAGCGAAGACATAGGATGGAAGGTCCGAACTCCGTGATCATTTCCTTGTGTTTAGGTTTGGCATTGGCGCATTTTTTCTTGTATATTGTTATATCGCCTTTGTTGCATGATCATATTGTTTACCCTTGTTTATATTGTATATCCTTGTACATATCTTATAGCATATCATACTTGCTATGATATATTTGTTAATTAGTTTTAATTGGAATAAAATCGGATTAGATTAGCATAAACCCTAATCACCCCCCTCTAGGGTTCTTTCCTAGTGGCATTAGGGTCTAACAGGGTTGGTATCCCTCACTACCTCAAAAGAGGAGATTATGTGGGTCTATCTTGATCTGGTTGAAGACCAACAGTGGACGAACATCTCGTCTAGGAAGAAAAGAGGCAAGGCTAAACCATCCAATATGATTAGCCCCTCCATGAATGAGAATGATGATCATCTCAAACCTCTCACCAACTCAGAAGAAGAGAGGATTATTCTTGCAGCATACCTAGGAGGCAACCCTGGCACCCGATCAGGAAAAGCTTACCTGAAAGACTATAATCAGAATACTCAAGAAGCAGAAGAACAACACCAAGACGTTGGGGGTTCTGTTCCACAAAAGTCAATTGATAAAGGGAAACAGAAGAAAACCCAGTACAATAAGAACCTTCTTCAAGAAGTCGGAGAATCGAGCACTCCTTTCTGATTCAATGTCCTAGCGCAGTTGGCTAACATACCAACTAGGATTACCCTGTATGAGCTCTTGAGATTGTCTAAAACCACCAAGGAAGCTCTGATTGAAGCTTTAACAAACACAGAAAGCTTTATCACACAAGTCACTCCGATTCCTAAAGCTTTTGAAGTCTAGTCTTGTATACAGTGTCTATTAGCAGCAAGAAGTTTACCCTATATCATTTACTCAGGAAGATATGCAAGTCAAGCACAAGCACGGTAGGCCTTTGGACTACACAGGGTACATTAGGTCCTCAGAAACCAGTCGTGTTCAAGTTGACCCAAGCTCAGCACTTAGCATCATGCCTTATAGGGTCATGCAGGTCTTAAGGATTCCCATGCATCGGTTGAACACTAACGAGACCACTATCTTCGGTTTCAATACCAACAGTACTCGACCCCTAGGGAAGATCAAGCTCAGGTGTCAAATCGAAGATCTCAAGTCTGAAGTGACTTGTTACATCATAGACGCGGACACGTCCTATAATTTATTGTTGGGAAGACCATGGATTCATGCAAACAGTATAGTCCCGTCTATCCTACATCAGGTTATGAAGTATGCTAATAATGAGGGAAAAGTCCGAACCTTGATTGTGGAAAACTACCCTTTCAGAGGGGTGGAAAATTTCCATACAGATTCTGTCTTCTACTCGGAATCATAAGAGAAAGAGGATGTTGACAATGGTAACGAAGCCGACGTCGAGCCAGACCCTGAAGAAGATTGTCCATGGGAGTTGAGCTTTAATATAATGGGTCGGGTTGAGAACAATAATAATGTATTGAGCGGGGCGAGTGGTGCATTAATGAAGATTTTATTTTGGCGTACTTGTCTGATGAATCCTCTAAAAATGAACAAATACAGAATGATACTGATGCAGGTACCGGCCCATGGCATACATTATGCACCAAGGCATCACTAACATTGCCGATTAAGTCATCTTTCGCTTCAGATGAAGAAGTAGAAGATGCCCAGAAGGCTTTCTTTAAAGTCCCGTCTAAAAGGAATGGGCAGAAGCCGATCTACTTCGGTAAAGTTAAACCTAAATTACTCAAACGAGGAAGTTCAGACGAAGATAATGGGGTTCCTCTATTCCATTACCACGAACCCAATTCCATATATCTGATAAAGCAAATGGGATATAATTTTAATAAAAAATAGGGTTTAAAATTCGGGAAAGGAAGGCGAATGCTGATTCGAATGTCCCTCACTCCCGAAGAAAAACCTCCGGATTATTATCAGAAAACCAAAAGAGGTGTGGGTTACGTCACAACTCCCTCCCTTTTAAAAAATGAAACCGGTAACTGTCTATGTCAGAATCATTTATCTGGAACATCATCATGGGAATCCGATATCAGCGTCGGACCTTTCTTTAAAAGTTTGACTATGAACATGGTTTTAACTAGTCACCCGGATGAAGATGCAGGGGGTGATGAAGAGTTGATTGGATTGACCAATGACCCTTGGATCAAACGCCTTAACATCTTATGGGATATGTATTTCGAACAACGCAAGCCGCCTACTGAAGATAAAGTAATCCAGGTCAATATGGGAGATGAGTCCGACCCTAAACCTATCTTCATAAGTGAAAGCTTATCACCCTCTGAGAAAGAAGATCTTATATCTCTCATTCGAGAATATATAGATGTCTTTTCTTGGAATTATGAAGACATGCCTGGCCTTGACCCAAAAATAGCCATGCATCATCTCAACATTGATCCAGATGCAAAACCCGTTAAATAGTAGCAAGGACGGTTTTGTCCTGAGATCATGGAAGTAATCGAGTCAGAAGTCAAGAAACTTATTGATTTGGGATTTGATAGAGAGGAACAACACCCGGACTGGTAGCCAACATTATTCCAGTTCCCAAGAAGAACGATAAGGTCCAGATATGCATCGACTTTCATGACCTCAATGTAGCTTGCCCAAAAGATAAGTTTCCGCTTCCCATCATTAATGTCATGATTGACAATACCTGTAGATATGAAAGAATGTCTTTCATGGACGGATTCTCCGGATATAACCAAATCAAGATGTATCCTGAAGAAGAAAAGCATACTTATTTCAAAACACCATTGGGGGTGTACTACTACACAGTGATGCCCTTTGGCTTGAAAAACACAGGTACAACTTATCAACATACAATGAACACCATCTTTCTTGAACATCTGTGTAAGAAGATTGAATGCTATGTTGGTGATATAGCAGTAAAAAATCAACACAAAGGTGATCATCTTACAGACCTGAAGATAATGTTCGACATCATGCGAGCACATCGGTTGAAGTTGAACCTGACAAAATCGTTCTTTGGGGTATCGAGTGAAAAATTCCTAGGATTTATTGTTACATCCAAGGGAATTTCTCTTGATCCAGAGAAAGTTTGTGCTATCCAAGACATGCCGCCTCCGAAGAATCTCAAAGAACTCAGAGGTTTACAAGGTAGGTTGGCTTACATCCGGAGATTCATATCTAATCTCTTGGGATGATGCCAACCTTTTTCCAAGCTCATGAAGAAGGGAGTATCCTTCGTCTGGGATGGAGACTGTCAAAAGGCATTTGAGGAGATTAAGAGATATCTCACTCAACTACCGGTTCTTGTAGCCCCGATATCGGGAAAACCATTCTTGTTATATGTGAGAGCTATGGATTATTCTCTTGGAGCTTTGTTAGCCCAGAACAATGACCAAGGGCAAGAGCAAGCCATATAGTACTTAAGTAGGACCATGATGGGAGCCGAACAACGGTATAATCCGGTCGAAAAAGAATGTCTCGCTTTGGTATTTGCGGTCCAAAAGATATGACACTACCTGGTTGGACAAACAATTCATGTCATCTCTAAGGTAAATCCTTTGAAAGTCCTGATGACAAAACCATCATCTCTGAATTGTCGGATGGCGAAGTAGGCAATCGTCCTATCATAATATGACATGCAATTCATGCCCCAGAAGATTGTTAAAGGTCAAGCTTTGGTAGATTTCCTAGCCGATCATCCGGTACCAAGACCGTCTAAGTTGTATGAAGAATTTCCCGATGAAGTTACCGAAGCCTGTGTAACTCAAGAAGTTATGCAAGTATGGAAGTTATTCTTTGATGGTGCATCCAGAGCAATCCCTCATGGAGCAATTACCACGGGGGTAGGAGTAGTATTCATCTCTCCAAACGATCACATAACCCCAAGAGGATTTTCCCTGATCGAACCCTGCACCAACAATATAGCTGAGTATAACGCTCTACTATTAGGGATGTAATTTGCCGAAGAGCTTAACATCGACATCTTGAGGCTTACGGTGACTCTCAGCTCATTGTAAACCAAGTCCGAGGAGAATACGAAGTGCGCAATGAGGATTTAATCCCGTATTACTTCGCAGTGCTAAAGCAAGCTAAGAAGTTTGAAGGGTTCTTCATTGGTTATATTCCACGAGCTCAGAATGCTCATGCAAACACCTTAGCCTCACTGGCAACCTCACTAGCATTACCTCCAGGGGCTGAAACAATGACTCCTGTCATGGGATGTGAGTTATATTGTTCCAAGCTTCTTTTAGAAGAACGTTCAGACAAAATGATTACAGGAGAAGTCTGCACAACCTCAATAGAATTTGAATCCAGGGATTGGCGATTCCCGTATATCGACTATGTTTTGTATGGGATTTTGCCTGATAGTTCTAAGGAAGCGGCCGCTATCAAACGAAAGGCCCTCCGATTCTATCACGACACGGTTTCCCAAATCCTGTATCGTAAATCACATGATGGAGTTTTGCTTAGATGCCTTTCTCGAAAGGAAGCAAAGTAGGCTCTCAAGGAAGCTCATGACGGAATGTGCGGAGCTCAACAACCCGGGGCTAAGATAGGAGATCGCCTCCGACGAATTGGATATTATTGGCCAAAAATATTTTCAGACACAGTTGACTACGTTAAGCATTGTCACGCGTGTCAAATCCATGGTGATTTCATTCATCAAATGCCTAGGGACTTACATCCCATGTCTACGTCTACGCCATTTGAAATGTGGGGCATGGATGTCTTAGGACCAATCTCTCCTCCGACTTCCAAAGGACATCGATTTATTTTGGCTGTGACCGATTACTTCCCTAAATGGGTAGAGGCAATCCCACTGAAAGAAGTCAATACCTCGAATGTGATTAAATTCATCAAACATCACGTTATCTATCATTTTAGAGTCCCGAGACGAATAGTCCACGACAACAAAACATAATTTGTCAGCTATGGATTTCAGAGGTTTTGTAATAAGTTTTGAATCTTAAGTGTTGCATCTACGGTATATTATCCGCCGGTAAATGGCCTCACAGAAGCCTTTAACAAAACCATTGTGAAGCTTCTCAAAAAATTTGTTTCCAAGAGCCAACGTGATCGGGACGAAAGACTTGGCGAATGTTTGTGGGCCTACCACACAACGGTAAGGACCCCTACAAGAGCTATCCCATTCTCTTTAGTATACGGCTGCAAAGCCGTGCTATCATTAGAAATCCAGATCCCTTTCCTGAGAGTCGCCATTGTGACCGGAATGACAGAGGAAGAGAAACATCGACTGTGCTTTCAGGAACTTGAAGCCTAGATGATAAGCGACTCTAAGCTCAGCAGCAGATTGAGCTATATCAAGCCCAGATTTCTAAAGCCTATAACAAAAAGGTTAAGGAACGGATTTTCAAGAAAGACGATTTGGTCTTAGCCATCAGACGACCCATTGTAATGACACATAAGACCAAAGGGAAGTTCAATCCCAAATGAGATGGGCCCTATGTAGTAGAATCAGTCTATTCGAACAGAGCTTATCACCTCATCAATCAAAAAGGTGATAGTCTCATGATGCTAATCAACATAAAGTTTCTTAAGAGATACTTCCCGTAGGTTATGTAGCCCCTTTTTCTCCTAATCTTCAGCTAAGTCTGGCTGGGGGTTGCCCATTCAGAGTTTGTTTTGGAAACAAATGTTTAATTTTTCTACTTTGTATATCGTTATGTTAACACTACACCTCTGATGATTAAAATTTTCTGGAATTATTCTAAGTAGTAATAAAGAGAATTTTGAGTTTACGCTAAGGTAGCATCACACCTATAGCATTTGTAATTTTTTTCATTGTGCTAAGTTGGAATTCAACAAAGATAATGAAAGATAAAATGATATCATTTTCATTCAATTTGATAAATTGATACAAAGTGACGAGAATTGGAATAAAAATGCAAAAAATTATTCCCCAGCTAAAAGCTGTACAAAATTTAAAAATCAGAACGCATCAGCCTAAAGGACTTGAGCTTGGACTTCAACTCATGTTCTTCTCACGAGTCTTTTTAACTTCTTCAGTTATCTTTCTATTGAGTTCTTCTTCATCAGGTGCTGCTTCTGCAATCTCTCGTCGAATCTTATCGACAGCGACGATCTCATTGCAGCAGTCTTTGATAAGCCCATCACAGTGAGCAACTAATCCTTTTATGACTTCCATATCTTCAGCCAGCTGGGCATTCCTCTGAGATAGCTCAACACCCATACGAGCGAGTTCTGCTATGGCATCCCGAATACCCATAGCGAGTTTGCCCATGTCTATTTGTATTTAAAGGTGCTCCTCACGCAGACTGGCAATACGAGATTCTTTCTCAGACAAACTCTTCTTAAGAGTTTCATGGCGTTGTTCTCTTGAAGCTTGGCCGTAGAAAGAGCCTGATCCACTTCTTTGACCAAATCATCACGCTGAAGGATCAAAAACATATCTAATTCCATTTCCAAAATGATGATACCTTCTATGTAGTTCGTAGTCCATAACGCATTCCTATGACTTCTGATGTCTGTTAAGCTTTGAGTTAGGAGGGGTCTGAAACGCTCAAAGGGAACCCGCCCTAAGCTAACAATATCAATTGTAAACTGTATTTTCATTTCTAGTTGTCTAATGCACTCTCTCAAAGCTCTCGAACGAGAGGGAGGAGCAATCGGATAGATCAGATATGTATACTCATTACAAGTAGATTAAGGAACAACCTCAGAAGGCAGGTCTTCATACGAACCCTGATTATGGACTGGAAGAGGAGGAGCAAACCTTGAATCCCTAATGGGCAACATCTCCTCGGCTCCCACATCCTCAGGAATGAAAGGAATTAATCGAAGCGTGTCGTCCTCTCTATCAGTCGAGCGCGCGATAGGTGCAAACTTCATTGCGTCTCCCATTAACTTGGCCCTCTTAGAGTTCTTGGCCACAACGGGCTTCTGCTTGCAAATTCTCCTATCATATTCGCCTTCCTTCTCAGCAGTAAGGGCCTTCTTTCCTGATGATCTTAAGAAGTGAGGCTCAGGAGGGGGTGCTCCCTCAAGAATTTCTTTAGTGGCTACTTTTTCAGAAGGCTCAGTAGCTGGTAGCTCCTTTGGGATCTCTTCAATTCCGACCGCTTCTTGTTCGCAGGATAGATAATTCTCTATCCCTAGTAGTCGAATCCTCATAGAACCACTTCTCAATTTATAGAGTTCCCGAATCTCATTTATGCATGAAGTGTATACATCATATTCTGGGATTCGAGAAATCTTATCAAACCAATCGCGGAAGTCCGCAACGGTTGAGCAGCTAGGCGGCGAGCTGGGCAGAGTGAATTGTGCATGAGTTCCTCTGGCAAAAAAAAAAAACCAAGCACGAGCCCCTTCATATAAGTTTCCGATGTGATCTAGTCGCGGATTAGGGGTACCAACATAAAGTTGGTCGTACCCAAATTGTCGAGCAAAACACGAAGGAATATATGGTTCAATTATATATCTTTCGCCCAGTCGAAAAACTAGGTAACCCACCCTGATAGTGAGAAGCCATTAAAAAGTACCTGTATTTAAGAGTGAGGAGCCTTTGAAGACCACATCTCCAAACTTTGTGCCTTCTTCTTCAGCCCCAACAAAACAAGGGCGGCAACAAAAAAGCTCATAATTGTTCTCCAAAGACAAGAGTTTTCTAGCCCGGACTATGTACACAGTCATCCATGTGGCTGACTCAATCCTCTGCACAAAAGGAACAAAGGTCTCGCTATCTTGTAGGGTCCCCGTCATTAATAAGGGACAATGTAACACGAACCAGGCCACTAAATAAGTATAGGGTACTGGTGCACGGGGTTGGGGAGTCTTCCAAACTTTCCTCCTAGCAACGATCATCTCCTTGGTATTGAGGAGTTTAGAAATCAGATCTCGTAAGCCCCTTTGTAAACAACCTATCCTTGTAGAGAGAAGACTTAAAGGTCTTCCGTGAGCCAAGAGAATGGCTGGGTATACTACTTCAGCCAAGATCGACTCAACCGGCTTCGACGGCATGACACACCGCTTTAGCCATATCATCATGAAGCCGGCAAGGAGGGCCGCATCAGAGATAGGAGATTTAGCTTGATAGTGAAAGCTCTCAAATTCAGTGTCAGCTTCAAATCCATCTTCTAGATGCTTATTCTTATAAGTAGCATTAGGAGCCTTGATGCGGGCTTTAATGCTCTTAGAAGAGCTTACAGCAACACGGGTCACTATCAAGTCCTTCTGACCTAAATTCTTGAAGAGATAATCTGCCTATGCAGTGTGCATGATGCCACCTCCATGCATCCCAATAATCTGAGCACAGATATGAAAATGACACATCAACTCCTAGAAAGTGATGTATATCTCTGTATGAACCGCCCTCAAAATAGAAAGTTCCTCATTTGTTGGAATGAATTCCTCATAGGGCATCTGCCTAAGGGATAGCCCTGATACTGCATGCATTTCATAAAGAGCAAATCCCAACTCCCCAACAGGTGTGAAGAAAATGCAGTTGTTCGGATTATACTGTTCCAGCATAGCAAAGAAGGTGGGATAGTTCTGGGTGATCCCACGCCTTGTGGCCAGCACCGGTGTTGTAAGGCCGGACTGAGCAAGTGGCTCCTTGAGTTCCTCAAAAACAAAATCCATCATCCGGGTCCACCAGCCATCTTCTCCAGAGAACAACCAGCCAGGAGAACGAAAGGCTTGCGCAGAAAATTCATCCCGAGCAGCAATAAACTAGCGTATGAAGATATCCGCTGGAAGAGGCGCTTCCTGAGCAAGATCTTTTTTCTCAAATCTGCCAGGCCTCATACCTTTGAATTGCCCGTCAATTTGTACACGAGATTATCGACCAGATCCAAGTGATATGTTCTCCCTCTCTTTGACAAGATCGAAGGCCAAGCCCCTACGGCAACCGACGCTTAGAAAATAAGAAAGCGGATACATTCTCTTCATGCTTGGGAGGAATAAGAGACGATCATTGATTCTTCGAAACAAATGAGAATCTTCTACATGTCCAACTTTGTCATCTGCTACGATATGATCCCCAAACAAAAATGCCGATTTGACAAATTGATCATGACCCACGGGTGTTTCTAGGTCCGAATCAGTGATCAGTGCCCTAAGAGTGGAGCATCCGGCAAACCTAATTAATTATGCCCGCTCTAAGCCAGGGAAAGTGTACATTAGAATTACTCTATGTAGACCAAAAACTTTCCCCATGTCTGGATCATCAGTATAACAAAAATATTGCTCTGGCAAAAGTGGTACATTGGAGAAAAGCACTATGAAACAAGAAGCAGGGATTAGTAAAAGGAGTTACCAATGAGAGAAACTAGATTATAACATAGGGTCAAGACCTGCGTTTTTAATCTCAAACGCAGAGTTCAAGACTTACGTTTTTAATCTCAAATGCAGAGTTCGAGACTTGCGCTTTTAATCTTAAATGCGGAGTACAAGACTTGCGTTTTTAATCTCAAACGCAGAGTTTAAGACTTGCGTTTTTAATCTCAAATGCAAAGTTCAAAACTTGTGTTTTTAATCTCAAACGCAGAGCTTAAGACTTGCATTTTTAATCTCAAACGTAGGAGTCACGACCTGTGTTTTCAATATCAAACGCAGAAGTCAAGACCAGCATTTTTAATTTCAAAACGTAAGAATCAACACTACACCTCATGATAAACTCAAAGTTCCAACTATGCATTTCAATTATAACAAAACGAGTCATCTTCCTCGTTGACAAGAACCTATTGAGGGTTTTTTTAGAAAACTTGTCAAAACAAGTTATTATAGCCACCACTTACCACAACAACGAGGCCTACACGTTAGCGACGGCAACGGCGAGGCACTCGCAAGAGCAACAACACCACCGGTATCCTCAGCCGGTGATGTTTTTGAAGTCGCCCTGGTAATCTTCTTGGAGCCGGAACTTATTCTTCGTAGCGTCATTGATGCAATCAGTCGAAAAAGATGCAAACGATCGGAGAAGACGAAGTTCTTCGAAAATCTGGTCAAAATCAAACGAGAGTTCTTGTTCTTGGAACTAAGCTAAAAATAGAAAGAGTCGAATGACTCTTGACGTGACCACATGTGCCTATTTATAACAGTCATCAAGCTGTTAAATCGGTACAGGATTCTAGGAGAGAATCCCAAACATTTTTAGAAACGCTATCTTCAGCGTTAATGTATCAAAGTCTTTTGGACTTCAACCGTAACGCAGAGTTCATCTCTGCGTTCAAATTCCTAAACGCTAGGCGCAGGCCTGCTTTATAAGAGTTCTTCACATGAACCTTAATCATGCGTTATGAACCTTAATGTAGAGCTTACCTTCGCGTTCAAACTATTCTAAGCAAAATGATTCTTTTAATAGAGTATTGCCAAACCTCTGTATTTTCTCAGCCGAAGTCAAACTAATTCAGCTAATAAAATCCTCTATTGTTGTTAAAGTTAACATCACAATTATGATAACCATCATCCCCACAGAGCTTGACATTAGCTTGCATCACTCCCAATGTGACGATGATTCCTCTGTCAAAGTCAATTTATTGATTCTCATGAATAGAACGATAAGTCCCCTTAATCACTCAAATCATGATCAATTTACTAACTCTCCCTAACAACATAGTAAATAACTAATTTATCAACTCTCTTCAACAGAGTGATAAAATTATAAAAATCTTGTTCAAATCACAAGTATCACAAGTTATTGCTCTGATGATAAACCACTTAGAAATTCTTCCCAGCGAGATGCTAAGTCCCCCAAATTGTGTTCCAATTGCAATATTTTGCCCGTCAAGTTAATACTTTACCACTAACAATCCAATCTGTTTATCAATCCTTTTCAATAGGATGATAGTTCTACAAATAGTTGTTACGTTAACATCTTACCTCTAACAGTTCAAACCCCCCTTTTTTGAACCTTTTTATTCCTTTACTTAAGAATAACAAGTGTTCTCATAAAATCCCCAGCGGATTAAACTCTTTCCAGAATTATCCCTAGTGGTAACAAGGAAATTTTTTTGAATTTCACGCTATGAGAAAATTCATACCAAGTTAATACTATACCTCTGGTAATTATGGATTTCTTTCAGTGTTTAAAGCAAAAACATAATACAGGAAGAATTCTATTGAACAGTCTTACCCTAAGAGAATGACAAGTTCCTATCCCTAGCAGATGAAAGTTTTCTAGGATTTCTCAGACAATTTTCAAGTTAGAACATGACAAATGCAAGAAGTAAAGGAAAAGCCAAAATCATTTTCTTTTTATTTTATTCAGAAATATTAAGAAGTGATGCAAAGCCTTGTTCTTATCAAATAAAAAGAGCAATACATAATTAAGCCTCTGGTCCTATAAAATTAAACGATGTGATCCAGGAGTTGATAGCAGAAAGTTTCTCTTTATGAGCGGCTTGAACCATTAGTTTAGCTTTCTTCTTGAGTTCGTGCTCATCTGGCATCGCAGAGGCAGCTTCCTTTTAGGTAAATTCAAGAGAATGGATCGATGAGCGATACGTGGCGTAGGTCTTCATGCTTTCAAATGTGAGCCTTTTCAGGATTTCTTCCTCTCGACCAAGCTCAGCCTTGTGTCGGGCCAATTCTACCTCTAATCAATCAATCTCTGCCCGAGACGTCTGTATAGCAGTGTTAGAAGCAACCACAACCTGGTTCTTCTGAACACATTACTCCTGTAAGAAGGCAATCTCGAGCTCCTTTTCAACTATATCTTTCTAAAGAGCTTCATACTTATGAGCAACCTCAGCCTTGAGATCATCAAAGGTCTATGTAATCTGAGTTGCAATATCAGCACAACACAGCTCCTCTAAAGCTTTCAAGTCCTTTTTCAGTCGAGAGACATTGTCTGAGCAGTGTTGAAACCATTGAACGTTGTCCACATATTGAATGCAGCTCAGAGAGTTCACAAATATTAGCCTGAAAGAATCAAATGAAGCTCGTCCATCACTAACTTCCTCGATAGTCATCTTCATCATGTCCTCCAACTGCCTCATAAGAATTTTAAGCATGGAAGGAATTAACACCGAACTTAGAGAAGCAACAGAGGGCATCACTTAGGCTCCTGAAGTTGTAGATCTCGATGTAAGAACGGTTAGTGATGATTGTGAAGAAGCCGGAGAAGCCATGGCAATCTCTAATTGTAAAGGGCTTGAAAGGAGAATCATGAACGCCCCCGCTTGGGTTGAGCTTAACATACTCTCCGTCTCTGCAGGTTTGAGGGAAATCATCAACGGAGGGGATTTCTCTTGCAAAGAAGTTGTCGTCGTCTGTGTGGGTTCTGGGAGAGAAGTAGTTGTTGCCTATTGATCAGGTGGCAGGGTCATGTCAGTGGCCTCACGAATTAGAGAGCCTACATAGAAAAGTAGTTAGTGCTCAAAAAGGAAAATATCAGAAAGACTAGAGTGATAATATTTACCAGTAGGGGAAGGAGGGACGTAGGCCGACGCCTTGTCAGAAGAGAGCGGTGGTGGAATAGCCCAATCAACGAGATTATCGTCACTATCACTCTCCTCCCCATCAGCACCATCCCTGTCTGAAGAGGTCTCATAATCCATTTTTTCTTCATCATTTGTAGCCGAAGGTCCAAGAGAACTCAAGATTGCATCTGCTTTAGTCATTATGCATGTTGTCGGGCTAGGGATAGTAGCCCACATAGGTGGCAATAATGCAGAAGCGGCAGGGGGCTGGTTTTCACTAGGCTTTTCAAACTTGGCCACTATAGGTTCATTTGCGGGAGGCCTAACCCCTTTAGATCGAGATGTTGTAGGCATCACCCTGTAGTTGGAAGAGTGGCATCTGACGCTTGACCTAGAAATAGCGAAATAATAGGGTCCATTATGGGGGAAGACTCTGTATCCCCAGCAAACGACTCATCCTCGCCCTCTTCCTAGTCCGAAGGATGATAGGAAGAGAATTCGCTTGATAACACAGGACCCCTAGAGCAAAGTCCAGTGTGAAGGGAACGATTTGCAGCAGCAGATTCTTGTTTTTCCTCTCTCCCAATGGATTTAAAAGCATTTGCCATTAGTTTCTGAGAAGGAGAGTCTATTAATAATTTTCTACGAGTACGTTTCTTGTACTGAACTGCTTCCTCCTCAGTAAGAGCCCTTTTTCCAGTTACCCTTATTCTTAGAGTTTCAGCATCACTAGGACTTACTGTTGGAGCACTCTCTAGTCCCTGATCTCCTTCTTCTTCTTTAGCTTCATCCTCATAAGATAAGAATTCGCTGATTCCTTTCAAACAAGATACTCGAGATCCTCTTCTAGATGAGTACACTCTTCTAATCTCCTGTAAGTCAGACAAATTCAGCTTATAATCAGGCATCTTAGAAGCGTGTGGTACTAATTGTAGAAAGCCATGGAGAGGATAGAATTTGGTGTCTTGTGGGGTAACCTGAATGTAGCTCCAGTGTAGCCTGCTGTGGAATAGTACCAGGCCCGAGCTCCTTCATATATATTATCAACAATTGCAAGCTGACCCCATGGATTTCTAATGTATAATTGATCGTACCCAAATTGTCAAGCGAACCTGTACGATTAGTACGGCTCAATTATGCATTTCTCATTCTGCCTGAGAAGGAGATAATCTGGTCTAATGTTAAGTAACCAGTGGAAAACTCCTCCGTCTAATCGAGTGAAACCATTTGGGCCAGATGTGTCTTGAAATATCTGCCCATAACCCCCGCCTTCAAAGTCTGGGAAGCAGTGGAATATCTGATAGTTGAGGTATCTCGATAAAATTTGATGAACCCTTACTACATACATACCCTCCCAGGTAGCTTCTTCCAACCTCTGCAAGAAGGGGACGAATCTGTTGTCCGAGGAAGATGGTGCACTCATTAAATGAGGATAATGGGATACGTACCATGCCATCAAATATGTATACGGCAAGGGTACTCGAGGATTAGGAGTTATCAAACTTTTCTTCTCTCCAATGTCTGTCTCTTTCACCTGAATGAATTCAAGGCACAACTCCCTTAAACCATGCTAGAAACAACATGTCATAGCCGAAAGTAAATTCACTGGCCTCCCATGGGCTAAGAGGACAGCTGGATAGACTACTTCTACCACTACAGCGTCCATCGGTCTAGTGGGGACGACACACCGTTTTAGCCATAACATAAGAAAACCTACCAGCAAGGCCATGTCAAAAATGAGAATAGCAGCTTGATGATGGAAACTTTCGAATTCAGTCTGAGCAGGGAAACCATCTTCTAATCCCTCATTGACATAATGTACAGCGGCATCATTGATCAAAGCTTGAATAGTCTCAGGGGTGCTCACGCTCCGACGAGACACAACAGTAATTTTATGAGATAAATTCTGAAAAGATATTCAACCCAGGACAGTTGCTTTATACCACGTCCTCGTGTCCCCGTCAGTTGAGTGCAGATTTGAAAATGACACATCACTTCCCATAGGGTGTCATAGACCTCAGGGTTCGTCTCTTTCAAAATCCTAAGCTCACCCGATCCTGGGATGAACTATTCATAGGGTAAATCCCCAAAGGGAAGGCTGGAAACGTCATACATTTCTTGGAGGGCGAACCCTAATTCCCCTACCGGAGTAAAGAATGTACACGTCTCTGGGTTGTATCTTTCCAGAATAGCATAAAAGTTATATTGGTTGTAATCGATGCCATATCTGGTAGCCATTATTAGGAAGCTGAGTCTAGATTGAGCTAACAGCCCCGCTAACTCTGTCAGCACAAATTCTTTCATCCTTGTCCACCACCCTATTCTGGTGGAATGTACCCATCCGGGAATTCTAAATACTGAAGAAGGGAAATCTCCCTTCACTGCCAAAAATCTCTGCATGAAGGTGTTGGCTGGACTAGCTGTTTCTCCTACAGGGTATCCCCTCGAGAATAAGCATGTCTCTAAGGCTGACACCTGTCGGTTGTAATCTACGGTGTGTAGGCCTGTATAAGTCAAAGCCCTAACGGCTACCCCATCCTGCTCTCTAACAAGGTCCCAATCCATATGCCGGGGAACGGAGGCACATTGATAATTAGAGATAGGGAACATCCTATGCATCTCGGGAAGAAAGAAGCGGCGATCCCCTATTTGCCTCAACCACTTGTAATGTCCACCGTGCACGATTTCTTTTTGGATGACAACATGGTCCCCAAACAGAAATGCTGGCTTGGTGAGTTTCTTACGAGATTCAGTTTCAAACTTGGCATCTGTAACTAAAATCCTGAGTACAGCCGAGCCAGCTTGGGTGATTAGAGTGGCACGTTTTTTGTCATCATCTTGAAAAATTGGGAGTTCTTGAGTAGATTAAACTGCATGTTCAAATCCACGCCACCCTCATGCCCAAAGTGATGATGAAAAGTGAGAGGTTCGTGGGTGTAAGTCACTGCAAAAGAGAAAGGCACTTAATCAGTTAGCATGAAAAAATACAAGGGACCTAATTTAATTATAGAGATTGAACTCCTTGAGAAAGAGGTCATATGCAGAGCTCAGACTCTGTGTCAAAAACTTTGACACAGAGTCCAAACCCTACGTTAAAATAGTAAAACACAGAGGTCTAACCCCGCGTTAAGCACTCAAACGTACGGTCCAGACCCTGCGTTAAATATTCTTTTTAACGCAGAGGTTAAATTTTGCGTTAGGCATTCAAACGTATGGTTCATACACTGCGTTAAATATTCTTTTTAACATAGAGGTTAAATCCTGTGTCAAACATTCAAACGTAGAGTCTAAGCCCTGCGTTACAAAATTCGAGCGTAGAGGTCGGATCCAGTGCTTCAAATTCTAAACGCAAATGCCCTACTCTGTGTCACAACATCAGAACAAGTTTCCTCGTTGATCAAAACTTGTCAAAGCAAATTTGGCTGCCATGAAAGCCGACCCTGACCACTGATGAGAGGAATTGGCAGTGGCGATGCATTGGCCTGAGCTGCAGCGCCACCAACGATCGGAGCTGGCAGCAAACTCTGAGCAACAGTGACGGCGGGCTTGGATTGGGAGACGTTCTTCTTTCTAGGCGCCATTAAGGGAGATGATCGGAGAAGATGAACAGGATTCAGCAGAGTTTAAAACGAAAAACTTTTGTTAAACCTTTCGAAGAAGAACAGACGGAAGAGTCAAATGACTCTTGATTTGACCCCAGCGGTCTATTCATAGACAGTTGTGAGTTGTCAAATTGGGACGAGATTTTAGGCTAGAATCCCGCCAAAACGTGATCTCTGTGTTAACGTTGGTTGAACTTCTGAACACAGAGTTCACGTCTGCGTTTCAATTCTCAAGCACAGAAGTCCACCTATGCGTTTTAACACATAATGAACCCCTCGACAACTAGGGCTACGACATAGCTTCAAATAAATAAAAAGAGGCTAATGTTAGTCATCAAGGTGGCCAAAGCCGAGAAGAAACTTGTTGATGACAAACAACTTTGCAGCCTTTCGGATGAGTACAGATAGATTACAGTCAGTGATGATTGAAATCATTGAGTTTGATCTGTCAAGCAACTCATTCTTCTAAATGGCTTAACATTCCCATAAAGATGAACAAAGTCAAAAGGTATTCAACCTCACTAAAGAAGACCTTGTTAACAAGTTTACAATCAGCGTTTCCATGATAGTATCACTATCATCAGGCTTTTATTACTAAAAGCCCACAGCCTCACATCGAGTGTTCATCAATGCCTACAAGAATTTTCTGGATATAGAATACACCTCATCGCAGATTGAGTGGAGTATCTCAAGGACCCATACAAAATTTGTCAAGCAACTCATTCTTCTAAAGGGCTTAACATTCCCACTAAGATGAACAAAGTCAAAAGGTATTCAACCTCACAAAAGAAGACCTTGTTAACAAGTTTACAGTTACCATTTCCATGATAGTATCACTATCATCGGACTTTCTATTACTTAAAGCCCGCAGCCTCACATCGAGTGTTCATCAATGCCCACAAGAATTTTCTGGACATAGAATACACTTCATCACAGATCGAGTGGAGTATCTTAAGGATCCAGAAAAAATCTGAAGAATACACCTCTTCGCAGATCGAGTGGAGTATGTCAAGGATCCCGACAAAACCCGAAGAATACACCTCTTCACAAGTTAAGTGGAGTATCTTAAGGATCCAGACAAGTTCATTATCATCTTCGTCCTTGTTTGGTTCAATGACAATGGGCTTTAGCTTGTTTGACTAAGTTCATTGTCATGAAGACGTAAAAGTTACCTTGTTTGGTTTAAGGAAGCTGAATTACTACATTCCAATAACCAAGTCCAAGACGTCTTCAAATCAAGCGGAGTGAATGATCAATCAATAAAATTTCGAGATCCAAAGTATTCTGAAAATTCATCCCTGTCAACCGTGAACTTTCGAAAGCTTTGGAGGGGGTTCTGTAGGCTGTCTAAAAATCATAATAAATAGCTAATCCCTGTCAAAACTCAACCAACAGTCTTGACTAAGAAGGTTACAATCAGACGACTTTCATGTTAATAAATGAAACCTGCAAATGGAGGACTTTTCACATAGATCGAGAGGAGTTATAATTCAATGGCCCTTACGACGATTGACGAAAACTCTATTCAGTGGCATTTACCATCAACTATGAGAGTTACAATCTGACAACTTTCACATCTCAAAACAGCCAAAGTGAAGATTATTGAACAATGGTCTTTGTAATGCTTTATAGAAGAGGTTACAAGTCATTAGTCCCTTCAAAACGCAGAATCCATCTTTGCGTTTTAGTCTTTGAAAAGCAGGTGATCCTTGCATTTTTGACCTTCAGCAAACGGAACGCGAGCGGCCTGTGTGTTTCGATCATCAGCAGATACCCAACCCTGTGTCCCAAGTCTAAAGCGCAGAGTTAGGACTTAGAACGCTAGCGGCCTGTGTGTTTCAATCACCAGCAGATACCTAACCCTACGTCCAAAGTCTAAATCGCAGAGTTAAGACTCAGAACGCAAGCGGCCCTTGCGTTTTCAATTCTTAGCAAGCACCCAACTCTGTGTCTCGAGTCTAAGATGCAGAGTTAAGGCGTGTAACGTCGATTTAAGCATTTGACTTTTTCAAACACAAGCTGAACAACCTCAGAACCGTTTATCCCACGTTTTGAGGGATTTTCGCCTACGTTGGAACCGATTTAGGGGTTGGTTACACCCCTTATCCCCCTATAAATAACCGTCTTACTCAACTGAGTAAAGGGGTTAGATTATTTGGTTGGATTAAGAGATATCGGATCATCCACAAGATCAATTGAAGGGAGATTCTTGGCAACAAGAAGATCTTGAAGCATCCTTCATCAGCAGCAAATTTACTTGGCCTATTAACCGATTATTCAATTTAAACAACTCTTTTCACAGAGTTTAACACTCGCTCTGAGTTATAAAACTCGGTTAAGAGTTCTTGATCAAACTTGTCACGCAAGTTAGTTGTTCCATCGAATTGAGACGTGCAGATCATCAACGGAGAGCAAATTCGACGCGAGCATTCGAAGGAGGCACTCCATCGCCATCGTGAAGAACCTAGAATTAAACAAAGGGGAGAATTCAGATCAATTCTCCTCTCTTTTGTAATCGGGAATTCAAATTGTAATTGATATTGAGAGAATACAAATCAAATATATTTCTTTTAATTTTTCTTTTTACTAAAATTTTTCCATCAAACATCTAGACTCCTTCCAATGAAATAAGGATCTTGCTTAGCTTCTTGCATTGTGATCGAGTCAGGACCATACACAGGATGCCCCCTTCACAGGATCTGATCGCTCTGATACCAACTTGATACGAGTCATCGTGCGAGCACCTTTGATCATGGAATTATCAAAGGTTGGTTGAGAAGAGGATGACAGAAATACAAAAATAATTCAGTATGTGGTGAAAGAAAATACCCTCTCTAGATTATGAGTATGAAAAGATTATAATCCCTCTCTCACAATCTCACTAGAATCGAGAACAAACTCTCAATTCTCTCTAAACCCTAATCTCTCTTGATTAGAATCTCCCTTTGATTACATCTGATTAATTAGAAACCCCAAATAACCCCTCTTATAGGTGTAACAATTTGGGTGGCAAAATGGTAAATAACCAAGCCTAAACCCTACATGAATTCGTGCAAACAGAAACCCAAACGAACGAGGAAACCATTGATGAGTCGACTCATAAACATGCATGAGTTGACTCATGCCGAGTGAGTCGACTCATGATGAGGTGAGTCAACTCGTCAGAAACTTTCGACCAAACGGCTGGGTTTCGTGAGTCGACTCATGACAGGCATGAGTCGATCATGTACATGTATGAGTCAACTCACGGGCTGAAAACTAGATGCTTCGATTCTTTGATTCGTCATCTCATTTCACACTTCAACCTGTGTTCCACTGTATTGTTTTACACCTTTATTCTCAAGTTACCATGAGAATCATCTATCCTCAAGCTCTAAATTCCAAAGAGGAGATATACCCGTATCATTAATAGTACCAAAAATAACCCTTACAAAGGAACAAACTCAAGGTATATACACATTGCCATGCACCATGCTCAATTAGCTTTATTGTCTTTCATCTTCACCACTTTTGCACACAGGATTTTCACTTCAAAAGATACATGCCAGAAAACATCTACCACTCGAAGCCTCTTCTTATGAAATATCAACAAGTTTCCAGCATTCCAAATATGATACACGCACTCAACAAAATCGGCTCTTTTGATTCTCCTAACTCTAACACTCCCTTTCCAAGCTATGAGCATCCAAGGCATGATACCTTGCTACCTGTAGGGAAGGTTAGATTCCTACACAAAAGCCATCACCATACCCCAAAGTTACAAACTAAAATTACACTGAAAAAATAGGTGATCTCTATTCTCTATCATCACACCACACAAAGCACAAGAGTTATCCTCCAGCACCCAAATATGCTAAAGCCTACTTAGTAAGCAATCTATCAAGACAAGCCAACCACATAGCAAAGATATGTTTTAGAATATAGAATCTATTCCACACAATATGTGCATATTGTTTCTTTTCTATTTCACCAAGCAGCATATGACAAGTAGCAAAGGAACTAAATTCAGGCTAAGGTCTAATTCACTTCAAGCACCCATTATTATGAGCTATATATAACAGAGCATCCTGTCTTAGTTTGAGAATTCTCTTAAACACCCAAGAGAAGTGAGGCTTAATATTAATTTCCCACAAGGATTTCCCTATGAGATGGTATCCATGTACACATCTCACCCAGAGAGAGTCTTTAATGACAATCAAGGACCATAGTTTTTTCATAATAGGGACTTTATTCAAGGAAAAGATATGTTGTAAACACCAAGGCCACCACCAGGTTTAGGCTTACATACCCGAGTCCATGCCACTTTTTCTTTGGTATGCAGACCATAACACCTAGTCCACAAATAATCCCTACATACCTTTTCTATTGAATGAATGACCCCTTAGACAAGAGGAAAATACTCCCCTAATAAGCATGCATGGTGTAAATGATAGATTTTATAAGTTGTAATCTGGCAACATAGAATAAAAATATGGTAGTCCAACTTCTAATTTTTGAGAGAATTCTCTCAATCAACATGGCACAATCAATAGAGGAAGGTCCCTTAGAGGAGAGAATAACGCCTAGATATTTGACGGGTAACATCCCTGCAGTAAACCCTAAGTGTTGTATGATCAAATTCTTATTTGCATTAGATATCCCTCCGAAGAAAACTTAGCTTTCGTATAGATTAGCACAAAGTCTAGAGACTTGGGAGAAATGTGAGAGTCTCAGAAGTAGCTGCTCTATAGAGCCCAACTCGCCTTTACATTTAGCATCATGTCATCGGCAAAACACAAATGAGTAATCTTATTATTTTTCTACACAGGATAAAAGTGAAAACCCTTCACTTCCCCTAAGTCAGATAGACTTATACTGAAGTATTCCATTACCAAGATAAAAAGATAGGGGGAGATATGATGCCCTTGTCTTATACCTCTTTTCCCCTGAAATTGCTTACTAGGTTGGCCATTAATAAAAATAGTATAGGATGTAGTGCTCATACACTCCATGACCCATCTGATAAACTTATGCCTTTAACATAGCAGTAGGCAAGTGCCAATTGACTGAGTCATAAGCTTTTCTTAGATCAATCTTCAGGGTAAATTTGGGAGAAGTATGTTTCCACCTATACATAAGGACTAGAACCTGAGCCATCACCACATTATGCACTGTTAGGAGCGTGAGGCATTCGTACCGTCGCGGAAGCTAAATAATCCCGAGAGAAAACAATCCTAGCTTGAGTTTAAGCCAAACTCAAACTAACCAATACAAGCAATAAACGACTACACAGATAAAACAATAAGTAAAGGAGATGAGACAGCAGATATACGTGGTTCGGCAAACATGCCTACATCCACGGGAGCCACACAATTAATTTCTTATATAACCATAAGAAATTACAAAGCTTATAAAAGTAAGAATCTCAAACTAGAGCTCTCACAATACCAACTTCCTTCACTGTAGTAAATGCTACAGGAATAATGCAATTTTTCTTAACCGAAAAATTAATTCTCAAATCAGAGAATATCCGCTGGAAGTAAAAGCCGCCACCATAGAGAAAATTTTCTTCTCTGTTGAAAAGTTCCGCTCACTGTTGCTCTTGAACAGGGTTTCCCTTTTATAGGGAAACCCTAGGGCTTGATTGAGCACTCCAGCTGGAGCTCAGCTGGCATCCACCCACGCAGGCGAGCACCAAAGGCAACAGGTGATCTCTCACTCCGCAGGCGACTTCAGCTCACCCAAAACAGGTGAGTTTCATCGCCTCTCCAGAGCTTGCAGGCGACACCAGGTCAGGCGATTTTGACCTCGCCTTCAAACCCTCGCCTATCCACGAACGCCTTCGCAGGCGAGCTCTGACACCTTCCCCGTCCGCTACCTCTGCCTCCGACGATCGCCGTCATCGAGCTCGACAGCTCAGTTCTCTGCAATTCTCCACCTCGTCCATCATTTGATAAACCTCAAATTTTGAATGAACACCAGAAGAACATCGCGAACACCAAACATGACCAAACCCGGCCAAACCAGCTATACCACTATACCACGGCTTCCTACGTACCCTCCACCGGGATCAAGCTAATCGTAGTTTCGTAATTGCCCTCTTAGGCATATCAACACAGGCTGATATGAAGCAAGTCCAAGCAATGCTGAAACTTGCTACTTGTCACCACATTGGTTAACATATCTGCTGGATTCTCATTCGTGTGCACCTTCATGAGAGAAATATCACCTTCCTCTATGACATCCCGCACAAAATAATACCAGACGTCGATATGCTTGGTACGATCTTGATGAACTTGATTCTTAGCCAAATGAATTGCACTCTGACTATCACACCACAAGTTCACACTATCCTGCTCAATCCCCAAATTGTCTAACAGACCCCACAATCACAATGCTTCCTTCACTCCCTCTGCCATGGCCATGTACTCAGCCTCTGTAGTAGAAAGTGTTACTGTAGCTTGTAACATAGATCGCTAACTAACTGGAGCACCATGTATGCAAAATACATAACCAGTAGTTGATCACCGTCTGTCTAGATCGCCTGCATAATCTGAGTCCACAAATCCATCAATCTGACATGTCTCTCCACCAAAACAAAGACCCGTATCCGTGGTACCCTTCAAGTACCTCAGGACCCACTTCACAGCTTCCCAATATGCCTTTCCCGGATTCGCCATGAATCTGCTGACCACACTAACCGCTTGTGAAATATTTGGGCGTGTACACACCATGGCGTACATCAAACTGCTAACTGCACTAGCATAAGGAACACGCTCCATGTGTGCCTTATCTTCCGCTATAGTAGGAGACTGTTTACCTGAGAGCTTGAAGTGTGGAGCCAATAGAGTCACCACCGACTTAGCACTTTGCATTCCGAACCTCGCGATCACCCGCTCTATGTAGCCCTTCTGACTCAAGAACAATTGCCGATTTGCACGCTCTCTTCTAATCTCCATACACAAAATTTTCTTAGCAGCACTCATGTCCTTCATCTTGAACTCTTTACCAAGTTGAGATTTTAACTTATCTATCTCCACCTTACTTCTCGAAGCAATAAGCATGTCATCCACATACAAAAGTAGATAGATATGATCACCTCCATGAAGCTTTTGAATATAGACGCAACGGTCATACTCGCTTCTGGAGAACCCATGCTTTAGCATGAAGGAGTCAAATCGCTTGTACCACTGTCGAGGAGATTGCGTCAATCTATAAAGTGATTTCCTCAAGCGACATACATGACTCTCCTTATCCTCAACCTTATAACCCTCAGGCTGATGCATATAGATTTCCTCCTCTAAGTCTTCATGTAAGAAGGCTGTTTTGACATCTAGTTGTTCCAACTCAAGATCAATGTGAGCAACAATACTCAATAGCACCCGAATAGAAGTGTGTTTCACCACCGGAGAAAATATCTCATTATAATCCACACCCTCTCTTTGTGCAAACCCCTTAGCCACTAGACTCGCCTTGTACCTCGTACCACCGAGCTCTAAAGGATCTTCCTTTTTTTTATACAACCACTTATAACCTATAGCTTTCTTTCCTACAGGTAATAGGACCACCTCCCATGTTTGGTTCTTCCGGAGAGATTCCATCTCCTCCTCCATCGCAGCCAACCAACTCTCGCTATCTCTATACCGAATAGCTTCCTTAAAGGAGACCGGCTCATCTTCCTCCACCGAGAGTGCGCACTCAACCAAATTAACCTGCCCATAGTGCTTCAGGGGTTGATCGGCCCCCAGCTTCTGTACCTACTTGTATGCTCGCTTTAGCCTAGTGGAAGCTAAGCTATCCTCGAGCTCCTACTGTTGTAATGTCTGTGTATTCTCCTGCTGAACCTCCTCCTGCTCAAGCTCATTATCTACCTTATTTCTCACTTGAACATGACTAGAACCTTGTTGGTCTTTAGGTTCTATATCAATAACCTGGGACTTAGAATTCCTAACAGTCTCAACACCATCATCCTTGGGCACCCTAGTAATCATAGACTTCTCATCAAATGTAACATCCTTGCTGATCACGAACTTTAAATCTTCTGTACACCAAAGGCGATAGCCTTTTACACCCTTTGCATACCCCAAGAATATTGCCTTCTTGGCCCTCGCGTCAAGCTTTTCCTTACTGACGTGATAGTAGGCGGTACATCTGAAGATTCTGAGCCTCTCATAATCTGCATGCTCCCCTGACCACACCCGATAGGGTGTATTACCATCCAATGTTGAATGTGGGGATCGATTCACTATATAACAAACTGTAGCAATCGACTCTGCCCACCATTCTTTGCCCAATCCAGCATAAGATCGCATACTCACTTCTTTCTCCCATAGTGTTCGGTTTAGCCTCTCCGCGACCCCATTTTGCTGTGGTGTAGACCTGTCTGTCCAGTGTCTGGCAATCCCCTCCTGATCACAGAACTCCTTGAACGCACCATCTGTATACTCTGTACCGTTATCAGATTTTAGTGTCTTCAATTTCTTGCCTATCCTGTTCTCAACCATCGCCTTTCACTTCTTGAATGTCTCAAATACCTCATTCTTATGCTTCAGAAAATAAATCCAAGCATATCTCGAATGATTATCTATGAATGAGACAAAATACCTGGAACCACCCTTAGAAGTTGTTTGAGCCGGACCCCACACATCTATGTGCACATAGTCTAATATACCTCTGCTCTTATGATTGCTTTTCAAGAACGCGACCCTGTGCGCCCTTCCGTACGCACAATCCTCACAAAAATCCATGCAAGGTTTCTTCAGATTCTTTAGCAAACCCTCCTTACCAAGCAAATCTAAACCCTTCTCTGACATGTGCCCAAGCCGCCTATGCCATAACCGTGTGTGCTCACATGGGTCTCCACCACTTCTATCAGTTCCAATCGCTGCATCTCCCATCACTGTCGCACCCAAGAGAGTATATAGGTTACCATGGTGAATGCCCTTCATCGCTACTAAGGAACCCTGAACGACCCTCTTCACTCCGTTCTCGGTTACAATCTTGTAACCCCCGGAGTCCAAGCACCAACTGAGATAAGATTCTTCCGCAAGTCGGGAACGTGCCTTACATCCGTCAAGGTTCGAACCACTCCATTATACATCTTGATCTTGATATCACCTAGCCCTACTGTTTTACAAGCATGGTTATTCCCCATCAATACGATTCCACCATCAATACTCTTGTAGGTAGTAAACCACTTCTTGTTTGGACAAATGTGGTAAGAGCAACCAGAATCAATAATCCACTTCCCGGAGGTATCCTCGCCACCGTGACGACATAGCATTCCTTATCGCTCCCTTCCTCTGAAGCGTAGCTCGCCTCTTCCTTGCCTTCTCATCTTTCAATCTTGTTGTTGTTCTTCTTCTCACCTATTCTCTTGTTAGGATAAATGACTTTGAAATGCCCTAGCTCACCGCATTTGAAACACGGTCTTTCCGCAAGAGGTCTTGATTTTGATCTAGATTTTCCTCCCTTACCTTTTCCTCGCTCATTGCCTCTTCCTCTGGCAAAGAACCCCTCCGATTGTTCTTTGTTACCACTAGTGGCCATATCACTAGTTGCAATTTTTCGAAGATCATCCGCTAGAAGCACCGTTCTAGTCTCATCCATCGACAAACTATTACCCACAAGTATCAGTGTTTGAACCAGATTCTCATAAGGCTCCGGTAGAGATAGAAGTAGTAGAAGAGCCTGATCCTCGTCTTCCACTGTCACCTCAATGTCTTTCAAATCTGATAAGATCCTGTCGAACTTGTTGATGTACTCCCGGATTGACGAGCCTTCCTCCATCTTGCAAGTGTACAATTTGGATTTCAAATAGATCCAGTTTGTTAGACTCTTCGTCATGAAGGTGCTCTCTAACTTCAACCACACGCCCACAGCCGTTTCCTCCACATCCATCAAGAAAGAAACATCCCTTTCAAGGCAAAGGATAATCGACGCCCGTGCTTCCTGATCCAGCTCCTCCCAATCCTCATCAGACATATTCTTGTGCTTCTCTTTTCCAGCCAACGCCTTGTGCAATTTTTAAGAAATCAATGAGTTTTTCATCTGCATCCTCCAGTAGGAAAAATCATTCTTCCCATTGAATTTCTCAATCTCATACTTTCCCACTTTAACTGTTTTACTTGTAGACGCCATTCTCCGCTTATATTAATAAATTAGCCTCTCTTAGGAATATCTACAAATACCTTGTGTGCACCACACAATAACCAAGCGCCACCTCAGATCAGTAGCTCAACCACCGCCAATCTGAATAAGGGCTCTGATACTAATTGTTGAGAGCGTGAGGCACTCGTACCGTTACGGAAGCTAAATAATCCCGAGAGAAAACAATCCTTGCTTGAGTTTAAGCCAAACTCAAACTAACCAATACAAGCAATAAACAACTACACAGATAAAATAATAAGTAAAGGAGACGAGACAACAGATATACGTGGTTCGGCAAACTTGTCTACATCCATGGGAATCACACAATTAATTTCTTATTTAACCATAAGAAATTACAATGCTTATAAAAGTGAGAATCTCAAACTAGAGCTCTCACAACACCAACTTCCTTCACTATAGTAAATGCTACAGGAATAATACAATTTTTCTTAACCGAAAAATTGATTCTCAAATCAGAGAATATCCGCTGGAAGTAAAAGCCGCCCTACAGAGAAAATTTTCTTCTCTGTTGAAAAGTTCCGCTCACTTTTGCTCATGAACAGGGTTTCCCTTTTATAGGGAAACCCTAGGGCTTGATTGAGTGTTCCAGCTGGAGGTCAGCTGGCATCCACCCATGCAGGCGAGCACTAAAGGCAACATGTGATCTCTCACTCCGCAGGCGAGTTTCCACGCATGCGAATGACAGGCGAGTTCATCCCCTTTCACGCGAGTTCCCTCTTTCAGGCGAGATACCCTCGACTAGCCTCCTCGCCCGCAGGCGACTTCAGCTCGCCCAAAACAGGCGAGTTTCATCGCCTCTCCAGAGCTTGCAGGCGACACCAGGTTAGGCGATTTCGACCTCACCTTCAAACCCTCGCCTGTCCACGAACGCCTCCGCAGGCGAGCTCCGACGCCTTCGCCGTCCGCTACCTCCGCCTCCGACGATCGCCATCGTCGAGCTCGACGGGTCAGTTCTCTGCATGCACTATACTTCTGCCTTTAATAAAAGCTCCCTTGTTCTCACTTACAATTAGGGAAATTACTCTTCTAGGTCTATTTGTTAACACATTTGAAATGCATTTGTACAAAAAATTATAGACAATAATAGGTCAATAGTCAGAAGCACTATTAGGGCATTGAGTCTTAGGAACAAGAGTAATAGATGTAGAATTTAAAGATTTGAGCATTCTGCCATACTTGAAGAAATCACCCACAGTAGAGATGACATCAGCTCTAATAATATCCGAAGAATCTGTATAGAATTTGGAAGTAAATCAATCTACTCAAGGGTTTTTTTGCATATTGATTTGGAGTTTTTATTTTTGCTGCAGATATTAGCAGACAAAGATCAATACATTGATCACCATTGATGAGGGGGCTCTTGACAAAATTGACATAAAGGGAGGCTGACAAGGAGTATCCACACCCTATATATTACTATAGAAGTTCACTAGCTCCCGTTGAATATCCTCCTTTGTAGTAAGCTGAACATCATGAGAGCTTATAATAGAGGTAATAGAGTTCCTTATTCTTCTTTGTTTAACTTTAGCAAGGAAAAAAAAGCAGAATTACTATCCCCAAGATTGAGACAATCAGCTCTAGTTTTTTGATGTAAGAACATAGACTCACGTTTGAGTAGGAGAAGAAATTGCTTTAGAGAATCACTTTCACAAGCAATCAGCCCAGCATCTGTTGGATTGTTCTAAATAGCAAGTTGAGCCAGAAACAAGTCCTCTCTTGCCTTTCTAACTCTAGCAGATATTCTTTCAAAGTATTGAGAATTGAATCTTTTAGTTGGGCTTTAACTGTAGAAATGGCGAACACAGTGATGAAGACCGCAGGAAAAGACGAAGAACAGGTTTTTGGTGCCTAGTGATCGACCGCGAGTGGTGTGGTGGTCGATCGCAAATATGCACAAAAGAGAGAAAAGTCTCTGGACTTTTCGCAGTCGACCACGTCGACTGGCACGGTGGTCGATCACGAAAAGTCCAGAGACGTCGACTGGCGCGGTGGTCGATCGCGAGACCCTGTAGGATTATTTTGGGTTCTGTGATTTTTCGTGGTCGTCCGCCATGGGTTCGACAGTCAACCGCAAGTCGGCTCAGGCCTAGCTTAGGTTTTCCTATTCTGTTTGGGTTTCTGTTTTGATATAAATAGGAACACGATTTTGAGGGTTAAGTAGGCTTGTTGTAGGGATATTTGGCGCACAGAAAAGTGATATTTTTTGAGCTATTAGTTAGGGTTTTGTTTGGAGAGAATTAGAGATTTGTTGGTGAGATTAGTTGGTTGGTTTGAGTGATTTGTAATCTCAGTTTGTACTCTTCTTATCTATTAGTGAAAACTTCATCCCCTTCTTGTCCCGTGAACGTAGGTAACTTACCGAACAACGTTAAACTTTGGTGTTTAAGTTTGTGCTATTATTAGTTGATTTGTGTGCATTTTATCTAGGCAAATTTGTGAATCCTCAGAACACGCGCTGTGCGCACAACAAGTGGTATCAGAGCTTGGGCTACGCTTGGGCTAATTGGTGGAGTAGATCGCTTTGGAAGTTTGTCTAGGGCTTCAGTTGGTGATAAAGGTGGGATTCTTCCTATTTGTGGATCTCATTTTCATCGTGTGGGGTGAGATCTTTCGGAGGCCCTTGTTAGGTTTCAGTTGGAGGTAAAAATCTCTCTTTTTTAATTTTGATCTATTTTTCATTTGTTCCGTATTGTTTTGTTGGTGTTTTGAGAAAGATGGTCGAGAAAGGAGTTGTGGAGAGTACTTCCAGTGTGAAGACCATTCAAAATTTGAATATCCACTCTATGAAGATAGATGTGGAGAAGTTTAATGACACAAATAATTTTTATCTTTGGAGATGTGAAGTCTTGAATGAGCTAAACGTGCAAAATTTGGAAGATACATTGGAGTTGGACGGGAAACCAGAAAACATTGAAGAGAAGGTTTGGAAGAAGATGAATAGAACAGCGTGTGGTGTGATTAGATCTTGTTTAACTCAAGATTTGAAATATGATGTGATCAATGAGACTTCGGCTAAGAAGATTTGGGAGATCCTAGAGAGTGAGTATTTAACCAAGAGTGTAGAGAACCGTTTGTATTTAAAGAGGAGGTTTTATCACTTCTAATTAAAGAAGGGAACCTCTATTGGTGATCACATGAACCACTACACGAAGCTTCTTGTGAATTTAGCGAATGTAGATGTGATAATTGAATATGAGGACAAGACGTTGTTATTGTTAAGTTCCTTGCCTGACGAGGAACATGAGACCTTCGTTCTTACTCTTATTAATGGGAATACATCTCTTTCATATAGTGAGGTCACCCCTACACTTGTGAATTATCAGCTTCGAAAGAAGGATAAGGAGACTTTAGTTAAGCCAGTAGCAGGGGCATTGGTCGCAAGAGAAAAGAGTCCAAACCGTGGTAGGAGGTTGTAGTCTAGAGGGGCACATCCTGAAATTCGTAGGAATCAGTATGCCTTTTGTAAAGAGGATAGACATTGGAAAGCTGAATGCCCAAAGTTGTTTAATCAAGCCGGGAAGAACAAGGAGAAAGCTACTCAAGTTTTAGAGGTGAATGTTGTCAAGGCTAGTGATGAAAATTTAGATTCGGATTCTTCGGGCTACTCATTAGCACTATCGCCAGTTTGTGTTGCCGACTCTACAGAGTGAATGTTAGATTCGGGTGCTTCTTACCACATTTTTTCTAGGATGGATTAGTTCTCCAGCTTTCAGGAGTTGAAAAGAGGGGATGTCGTGCTCATGGGTAATGATCATGGATCCCCTATTGGTGGTATGAGTACCATTCATATTAGAATGTGTGACAAAGTGATTCGGGAGTTGGATGAAGTGAGGTTCGTTCCTCGGTTGAAGAAAAATATCATTTCACTTGGACTTTTGGAGGCAGCAGGCTATCGGATTACTCTAGAGGATACATCTTTGAAGGTCATATTTGGGTCTATGATTGTGATGAAGGGGGTCAGGAGGAAGAATTTGTATTATTTGATTGGGAGCATGATATTTGATAGAGAGCTAACGACTTCTTTGGATTTGGCTAGACTATAGCATTTGTTGAGGCTGAGATATTTGATTGGTTATAACGTGCATTGTTTGTTGAGGAGTGCTTTAACCTGTAGATTGAAGTCTTTTAAGCATATTGGTATGAGCAAGAAGACCAGGTGGAGTTTGGCACTTCTATCCATCGATCGAGGGGTCTTTTAGGTGGTGTTCATTCAGGCATTTGGGGGCCTTCCGAGGAGGCATCATTGGAAGGTAATTGATTTTTGGTTTCCTAGTTGAAGACTGTTCTAGGTATGTTTGGGTTGCAACCAAATCCTGTTTGGATAAAGTCCTAGTAGTCTCCAACAGTTTGAGGATGTGTATTGACAGAAAAGTGAAGGTACTTCATTCCGATTTTAGAGAGAGGTACAAGAGGGACCTATTTTTACATTTGTGCCAAACTCACGATAATTTGAGACATTTCATTGGAGAGGAAAAATTAGGGCGACGAGATGAGATGACAGCTTTGATTGGTCGTTCCTTTCTGGAGGATGATTAGCGTTTGATATCGAGCATTGATTCTGGTATTGAGGCTTCGACATGTTTGGGTCATCATAGTCATAGGTTGCTGACAGCTGCGTTTGGAGATTTTGAATCTGGTGGAGTTGCTTCAGATTTTGGGTTGCGTTGAATGTTAGGTTGCCCAACATTTGGTCACATCGAGGATGTGAGATTTGATCCGATAGCACATTTAGGATTCAGATGCTCGTTTAGTTATCAGTTGGGAGCTTCTAATTTTGTTCTGAGCAGGAATGTCACATTTGACTCTCAGCAGGTGGAAAGTGTTGAACAAATCGTTGGGATATCATAGCGGGTGGAGGGTGATGCTACTCCACATTAGGTGGAGATTCCTTCACATACTCCAGATCATACTGCATCGTTTAGGATTCCAGCTGAGGTGACACAGTTAGAGGATCATTTGGATTTGGGTGCAGATAATGAGTTGGTTGATTTGAGTGTAGCGGGTGTTATCAGCTGCAGATTTGTCACGCATCGTTCACGTTATGAGCACTTGGATGCAAGTGTTCGCGGGAAAATTCGTTGCTTTCTTCATTACTGATTCCATTGTA
>BQKN01065006.1:91339-108780 GCA_022839385.1 Asparagus kiusianus | reverse complement strand
TATATATATATATATATATATATATATAAACCAAATACGTGTATGTGTGTATATGATTGAGCTTAAAGTATCAACACACATAATATAAAACCTAAACTAATTTATCAAGTAATTATCTTCAAGAAGATCTATCTTGGTAACATGGACGAAGCTTGAACTTACATCTTCAACTTGAATTGCAAGGCTTCAATCCACTATTTTCGCCAACCTCCATTTGATATGATCATTGTGGCGCAATCCATCCAACTTCCAACATATTGTTTGCCTTGAATAAATACAAAAACACAAACACTAGACAAATAATATTAGTTGTAAATTATTTATTAAAACATCATCAGAACTAAAAGGCCAACATGGGAGAGCTATCGGTTACAGATTCATTGGTGATGTTGGAGGAGTGTTGAGAACTCTTCTATTAGATTGATGGCCTTTGGAGGTCGTTGGGTGAACTACGTGAATGTTTGATTCCTTAAGCAAGAGGATACGTAGGCAATCATTTATGATACAGTCAGTTTCGTGAGTAGATACCGATATTTGGAGAGTGATCATATTCTCATTTGGGTCTCGACTTGTTGTGAATTAAGTCCGTTGTCATGGTTTTGTTCCACTTCATACTGGACGTAACAAGTGAGACATTTATTTTGGTTGGTGTCGGCTCAGTTTTGAGAAAACTTCGCCGAGATGGAGAATTATAGAAATAGCGAACACAGCGACAAACACATCGATAAGGCCGATAGGAAAAGAGGAAGAATAGTTTTTGGGTGCCTGACGATCAATCGCGAGTGGCGTGACGGTCGACCGCAAACATGCACGAAACAGGGAAAAGTCTCTGGACTTTTCACGGTCAACCGCGTCGACTGACATAGCGGTCGACCATGGGACCCTGTAGGACTATTTTGGGTTCTGTCGTTTTTCATAGTCGACCCCGATGGGTTCGGCAGTCGACCACGAGTCGGGTCAGGCCTAGTTTGGGTTTTGCTGTTCTGTTTGGATTTCTATTTTGATATAAATAGGAACACGATTTTGAGGGTTAGGTAGGCTTGTTGTGGGGATATTTGGAGCACAGAAAAGAAGTATTTTTTTAGCTATTAGTTAGAGTTTTATTTGGAGAGAATTTGATATTTGTTGGTGAGATTAGTTGGTTGGTTTGAGTGATTTATAATCTCAGTTTGTACTCTTCTTCTCTATTAGTAAAACCCTCATCCCCTTCTTATCTCGTGGATGTAAGCAACTTGCCGAACCACGTTAAACTTTGGTGTTTGAATTTGTGCTATTATTAGTTGATTTGTGTGCCTTCTCTCTCGGCAAATTTGTGAATCCTCAGAACACGCGTTGTACGCACAACATTAACTTCCTTTTAATTTTTGCATAACTCTGTACATAGGTGAACCTTGTACCTTTTGCCTTCAAGCATGGCAAACAAGACCTTTAAACTTGGAGTGCTCACTCTGAAAGTTAATGTATTTGAAAGATGATCTAATAGCAATAGGAATATGAATGAAATCAGAGCTAGACTATGATCAAAAACCCTAGGAGATAAAAACTTAGTATTAGTGGTAGGAAAAAAAATCTAGCCAAGCATCATTAACCAAAACTCTATGAAGCTTACAAAAAATATGCTTTATAGACCAACTGTAGAAACACCCTTTAAATTTCATATCCATCAATTTAGTATCACTGATAAGCCCTTGAAATTCTAGTAGTTCATTTTTTAGTAACACTTCTCCTTTAAAATTATCCTCAATATAAAAAATGTTGGATATTTTGTTCATGGAATAGGCAAATTTGCCTTTGTGAATAGTCCTGCATCGGAAAATGGAAAGAAGTCCAAGAGGTTTCAATTTGATCACATTATATTGGGTTTTAAGTTAGTGTTTTGGGCCTTGTATTGTTTGGGTTATTGCTATCACACACGCGCGCGCGCCCGCCACACCATGCCTCGCTGCGACGCACGCACGCCACGCCATGCTGTACACGCACACATTTTTGTTTCTCAGATTTTTATTTTTTACCGTTTTCTTCTTCTTGACTCGTTCGTAACGGATACAGAGTTAGCATGGGGAGTTACACGGATAGTGAATAACGGATGCGAAAGAGGAGCAACGGATATTCGCCTCCATCCCCTATAAATACCAAAGCTCTCCTCCTCGGAAAAGATAGAATACGAGCAACGTTCTCCATCTTCTTCCTCATCAAATTTTCTCTCTCTCAATATTTTGTTATTGTGTTAATTACCTTTTCGGGCAACCATCTTCGTCTGAGTAGAAGCTCTGCTATTCACGCCCGAGTATAGAGGCCGGTCGCTTTTCAGGGACTTTTACCGCTAGGGGGAGAGGATCGACAGCGTTAGGGCGAAAGGCGGGTCCTCTATCTTGTAGAGCAATAAAATCACGACTGCACCCATTCAGGCCTGGTGTTCTAACTTTTAATTTCAGATTTAACTATTTGTTTCTTTTTGACAACAATCTGGAAGATAGATATATTTTACTGCTGTTAAATTAAATCTGAAATTTATTGCTTTTAAGTAGTATATATTTCCCTGTTGTTTCTGTGTTAATTAGAATCAATTTAAAAAAATTATTATTTATTGCAATTATTATCTTTTGCTAGTTTACAAATCTAGTTCATATCCTAAGTCATAATCTTCTAAGTTACTAGTTGCGTGGTATTAACAAATCATTTATTCTTTTAGATACCAAATATCTAGACTAGTAAACTCAAATTGGACTTATGGCTAACCCTGATCATTCTAAATGTGTCAAACCTGAAAAGTTCACCGGTGTTAATTATAAATGATGAGCTAATCAGATGTAATACTGACTTACCGTATTAGGTCTCTTATCTTCTATAGACATTCCCGAGTCTTCAACTAGCGGTTCTCAACCTTTGACTCCTGATCCTGAACAACTTGTTGCTTCCACTTTTGGTTCTGGCGCTAGCTCCTTCTCTGGCTCTATGAAAGTAGAAGAAATCAACTATCATTGTTTTCATAGGATTCTTAGTGCACTTGCGGTCAACCTCTATGACATTTATTATGAGTTCAAAAATGCTAAGGACCTATGGAATGCTCTTGAAGCAGAATATGACTATGATGATGTCGGAATTCTGCGTTTCACCTCCTCCTCCTTCAATAAATTCATGATGGTTGATGATAAACCCATTAATGAACAAATTCATGAATTCCAAGATTTTCTCCATCATCTCCAATCAAAAGGAAATACATTTACTGATGACTATAAAGTTTCCTGTCTGATTGATAAACTCCCTCCATCCTGGTCTAGATTTGTTGGAGATCTCCGGCACAAGCAAGGAGATCTAACCTTAACCGAAGCCCTCAAGGCTATTCGTATTGAAGATCAGCATAGGCAAAATTCTAAAACCAAGTCTGAAATAATAGCTAAAGTGAACTTGGTAAAGGATAAGCCTAAATCTAGGAATTTCAAACCGAAAGGAAAGAAATTTAAGAAAAATCATCAATCCTTCAACAAATCTTCTTCCAAATCCAATCCCAATCCTTCCAACCATAAGTCTGGTGGAAATTTCTACTATGTCTGTGGTAGAACCAACCACCTAGCTCCTAACTGTTTCTTTTAGAAGAAGGAACCGGCTAAACCTGCTCCTAAAGGAAATGGATCCGACAAAGTTAATATGATTGAAGAGAATCCAACTTCCTTCAGGTTAGCCTCTTCATCCTATCTTGTGAATTCCCTTACTTCTTTCACTGACTGGTACTTGGATTCTGAAGCTAATATTCATGTTTGCAATGATTGCTCTTGGTTTTTAACTTATCCGGAATTATGTGGAGAAAGCAAAAGCTTAGTAGATGACTCCACCAAATAAATAATTAGAAGTGGATGTATAGAGCTCACCATGACCTCTGGGAAAGCTCTGAATCTGCAAGGCTTCCATCATGTTCCTTCTCTCCATCGCAATTTGATCAGTGAATCTCTTCTCCTTAGAGATGGCTTTAGGATTGTCAAGGAATCAAATATATTTGTGATTACCAAAAATAATGTATTCATTAGAAAAGGTTTTATCTAAATGATCTTTTCAAACTTAATGTAAATAATTCCAGTTCTAATAAAGTTTCTGAGTCTTCTGTTGCACAAATTGTTGAATCTTGTAATGTCTGGCATGGACGACTAGGACATGTCAATTTCTAAACCTTGCAAAGAATGATCAAATTGAATCTTATTTCTAAATCCTCTCATGATACCTCATCTAAGTGTGAGATATGTGTTAAGGGAAACTCACTAAAACACTTTAGGTCTATAATTAGAGACTCTGAACCTCTCGAATTAATTCATAGTAATGTGTATGACTCAAACTGAGTTCTCATTCGAGGAGGTAGGAGATATTTTGTGACATTTATAGACGATCACTCCAGATATTGTTACACCTATCTTCTCAGAACTAAAGATGAAATCTTAGATAGGTTTAAGGAGTACAAATCTGAATCTGAGAACCAACTTGACAGAAAGATCAAGATTCTAAGGTTTGGTCGTGGGGGGGAGTATACCTCAAATGATTTAACTGAATATTGCCAAGATCACGATATTATTCATGAGGTTACTGCTCCCTATACACCACAGTCTAATAAGGTAGCTGAACGAAAGAACAGAACCCTAATGGACATGGTAAACTGTATGTTACTCAGCTCAGGAGCACCTAAAAATCTCTGGGGTGAAGCTTTTCTTTCTGCTTGCTTCATTCTCAATAGGATTCCTCAGAAACATTCTGAGATAACTTCTTATGAATATTGGAAGGGGAGATCTCCTAGGTTAAACTTCTTCCAGGTTTGGGGTTGCTTGGCTAAAGTAGCTATTCCTGAATCTAAGAAGAGGAAATTTGGTTATAAGACTATAGATGCTGCTTTTATTGGATATGCACTAGATAGCAATGTTAATAGATTTCTGATCATTATTTCTGAAATCAGTGACATATCCAACAACACTATCATTGAAGCTAGAGATGGAGTCTATTCTGAAAACATCTTTCCTTTTAAATACAAAATCTCTAAAAATCCTAGTTCAGCTCTTCCTTCTGATTCACATCTTTCAGTTCTTCTGAGCCTTTTGATATTGAACCTCGAAGGAGAAAAAGAGGTAGAAGTCAAAAGGATTTTGGAGAAGACTTCTTTACCTTTCTTGTTGAAGATGATCCAAGCTCATTCCAAGAAGTAATGGATTCATCTAAATCTCCTTTCCGGAAAGAAGCAGTTGATAATGAGATTAAATCTATCATGAAAAACCATACTTGGATACTCACCGACTTACCTCCAAGCTGTAAACCTGTTGGTTGTAAGTGGATATTCAAGAAGAAACTTAGAGCTGATGGTTACATAGATAAATTTAAAGCTAGATTAGTAGCTAAAGGCTATACTCAGCAAAAGGGCATTGATTATTTTGATACATGTTCTCATGTAGCCCGAATCTCCACTATTCGAGTATTACTAGTCTTTGCTGCTATCCATAAGCTGATCATACATCAAATGGATGTCAAAACTGCTTTCCTAAATGGTGATTTAGATGAAGAGATCTATATGCACTAACCTGAAGGATTTATTGCTAAGGGTCAGGAAAATAAAGTATGTAAATTTGTTAAATCTTTGTATGGCCTTAAACAAGTTCCTAAACAATGGCACCAGAAATTTGACAAAGTCATTGCAAAATATGGTTTCACTGTGAATGAACATGACAAGTATGTTTACACTAAAGTGATAAAAAATAACTATGTCATCATCTGTCTCTATGTTGATGATATCCTCATTTTTTCAACAACTCTTAATTAATCTTAAAGATTAAGGATTATCTATCCAAAAACTTTGACATGAAAGACATAGGTCTTGCTGATATGATACTTGGAATAAAAATCACTAGAGACACTAGAGGATTATCTTTGAGTCTTTCTCATAGTATTGAGAAAATGCTGATTAAATTCAAATTTCATAACTCTAAATATGTTTCCACACCTTATGATTCTTCAATATGCTTGAAGAAGAATGAAGGTGAACTTGTCTCCCAACTAAAGTATTCTCAGCTTATTGGATCTCTCTTATACATATCCTACCGGACCAAACCCGATATAGCTTATGTTATAGGGAGACTGAGCCAGTATACTAGCAACCCTACCCAAGACCACTGGTCTGCCTTAGAAAGAGTATTCAAATACCTGAAAGGCACAGTTGACTATTGCTTGACTTACACTGGTTCCCCTGATGCTATAGAAGGGTACAGTGACGCTAATTGGGTCACAAATTCTAACAGTGTAAAGTTAACATCTAGATATGTATTTCTTTTTGGTGGTGCGACTGTATCCTAGAAATCTTGTAAGCAAACAGTGATTTCCAGGAGCACCATGGAGTCTGAATTGGTTGCTCTTGAGATCACTTGCACAAAAGCAGAATGGTTAAAAGATCTTCTCTCTGAACTTCCTTTGGTCCATAAACTCTCTCCTCCTATTTCCATTCACTCTGATTCTAGATCCACCATAGCGCTTCTAAAGCAAGTGCATGTAAATAAAAAACTTAACAGACATATTCAAATAAGATATAAATCTGTACAACGCCTGTTAGGCAAAGTTATAATCTTAGACTTTGTAAAGTCTAAGAAGAATCTTGCTGACCCTTTGACTAATGGATTATCCAGGAGTGTGGTTCTGAATTCATCGAGGGAGATGGGGTTAAGCCCATAGATGAGGTCACTGACAGCGGCAACCGAACCCTTATTTGGAGACGTAGTTCTAATGTTGGTTCAATATGGTAGAAACTAGCTGGACAAGTGACACTCGTGTGGAACATCGACCTAGATATATTTATATATCATTATGTAGCATCTGCTACTACCCCTTCTCTATGATGACGATGCTCTTATGATACAGCTGGTTAGGCTGAGTTTTACTCTTAATAAGTCTAACGTGTGTATTACGGAGGGTATGATATCCATCTGTAGTATCCTTGGAGGACTTACCTACGTGAGAGGAACCATGATGGCCGCGGTTGGGGGGGCTGGGCTTACACCTAGAAACTCTCATGAGCCGGTTATTGTGAGCATGATCTTAAACGCCCAACCCGCTTTGCTCAATAGATAAAAACATATTGTGTGTGTTTTCGTCAATACCTGGTTCAAGGGGCCTAATTCAAGGCCTAGTCCATTATGTCCCACAGGTGGCAATGAACTCACTAAGGAAATGTTCAAACCCGAAAGCTATCTCTCCCAAATTCACGATACATAAGGTTGTCCAACCTATATCCTTTTTATGATTTATTAACTTATATTTATTGATTTTGAGTTTTCAGCAATATTACCTTTTGGGGGAACTGTTGGATATTTTGTTCATGGAAAAGGTAATTTTGCCTTTGGGAATAGTCCCACATCGGAAAATAGAAAGAAGTCCAAGAGGTTTATATTGGTTCACATTATATTGGGCTTTGAGTTAGTGTTTTGGCATTGTATTGTTTGGGCTATTGCTATCACACACGCGTGTGCGTTACACCACGCAGCGACGCGTGCGCGTCACGCCGCACCGCACACGGACACATTTTTGTTTCTCAGGTTTTTATGTTTTACCATTTTCTTCTGCTAGACCTGTTCGTAACGGATGCGGAGTTGGCGCGAGGAGTTACGCAGATAATGCGTAACGGATGCGGAAGAGGAGCAACGGATATTCGCCTCCAGCCCCTATAAATACTAGACCTCTCCTCCTCGGAAAAGATAGAATATGAGCAACGTTCTCCATCTTCTTCCTCATCAAATTTTCTCTCTCTCAATATTTTGTTACTGTGTTAATTACCTTTTCGGGCAACCATCTTCGTCTGAGCAGAAGCTCTGCTACTCACGCCCGAGTACAGAGGCCGACCGCTTTCCCGGGGCTTTTACCACTAGGGGGAGAGGATCAACTGCGCCAGGGCGATAGGCGGGTCCTCTATCTTCTAAGGCAGTGAAATCACGACTGCACCCGTTCAAGCATGGTGTTCTAACTTTTAATTTCAGATTTATACTATTTGTTTCTTTTTGACAGCATACAGTGAAAATCATCAAGTACAACCCGAGGGCCCTGAGTAGAAGACAACAATTTAGTTGAAGTGTCAATATATGGATATGCATGTTTATCATGAAACTTATCAGCTTAAAAACGTTACTAGGAGCTAATAATGTATGATTAATTAATTAGGTAAGAAATAATGACATTCCTAAAATGTATGAGAAATTCCATTCACACCCTTTTGTAGGGCTGAGCATGGTTCGGTCCAAACCGAACCGACCGAACCGACCCGAACCGAGCCGGAAAAATCGGTTTTATGAATAGGACGGTTCGGATCGGTTTGAAAACTTTTCAATCCGAACCGACCCGAACTGACCGATTATAGTGCAATACTACCCATTCTGATCTCAAACCCTACCCGATCCATCCCCAAAGAGTCAAAAACTCAAACCCTAAACTCATTTTCTGAATCATTATGGGCTGAAAATAATATCATTATATCAGTGTTTAATATTTCATAATCTCTTACTTTGTTGATATCTTTTTTTCTTTAACATAGTTTATTGTTTGATAAGAAGTTTGATGAAGTTAGAACCGAACAAACCGAACCGAACCACACCGAACCGACTTGCAACAGTTTGATTCAGTTTTGAATTATAGACGGTTTGGTTCGGTTGTTCAAATTTTGATAAAAACCGAACCGAACCGACCATTGCACACCCCTACCCTTTTGAACACAAAAGAAGGTCAAGATTCACATGACCCCTCCCTCATCGAAAAAAATCCCAAAAAATCAACTTTCTTTCATCGTCACGCACGTACGTACGTGGACGAATGTTATTATTTACCTAATTTTAAATCGAACTTTATGTTTTTTTCCTCCATCTTATCAAATCAAAATCGCCCAAACTCTTTGTGCTACCAACTTACACGTGGATTTGTCATAATGCAACCTGGGTCAATGATGCCGTTATCTGACCTTCGGCATGAATTTGGATATTTTGGCAACTTAAGGCGGTTAAAATCTTAATAGGATTAGGATTGAACTAATATCCTAGTTAAGAATTCTTTTTAACTCAAAAACCATTGCTCAGCCTTATATATACAAGGCTTTACCAAACATATTTTAAACTTCTAATCAAATTAATCCTATTAACTCAGTTGGTGGGTGAATTGTCAAATAGACCCTTACAGAATACTCTTGGACCTAATAATGCTATCTTATAGTTATATCGCTCGTGATTTATTTCAATTATAAGACTTCATCGTACTCTCGCGTTAAGACAAATTATATGAATGACCATTAAATGACAGATGGTTTTGATAAGAAGTTTCTTATGATATCTTTGCCGCTTTTTACCGGTAAATGCCAGATCCGGTTAGAAATTTTATTTAGTCGAGAATTTTGGAAATTATTGCAGGATGAATGCAGTACTGTAGCATATTCAAGTAGAAATCTGTTCCTTTAGGGGCTGTTTGTTTGCCTAAAAAAAGAAGGAAATCAAAGAAAATGAAACATATTTCTAAGAAAAATAGATTTTGGGATTGTTTGGTTGGCTAAAAAAACGGAAATCAAAGAAATGGAGATGAGATGAGATGAGTTGTCACCTTATTATAGGATGATGTGAGTGATTTTTTAAGAAAACTTGTTTTGATGTTGTTTGGTTGGTGGAAAAAATAAGGAAATGAATTATAAGAAACCTATTTCTTGTAATAGGTTGTTTTCTTTTGTTTGGTTATTTCTTAAAAAGAAGAAAATAGATGAGATGAGATGAGTTGTCATTATATTATTGGATGATGTGACTCACACTTAAGAAAATTGTTTTCCTAGCTTTTTGGGAGGAAAACAAAGAAATAAAATGTTAATGAAATGAGATGAGTTGTCACAATCTTATTGAATGATGTGAGTCATTTTTAAATATGAGATGAGACAGTGGCGGAGCTTAGTTGTTCTTTGGGGGGACGATCGCCCCCCTTCGTTTCAAATTTTTTTTGATGTATTATATATATATTTTTTATAATTTTAAATTAGTGTTATTTTGCCCCCCCAATGAGGATGCAATGGAATTGGTGGAGTTAAATAGCCGGTTCAATGAGGATGCAATGGAAATTTTGACTTCGAGTGCTTCTTTAGTTCCGAAGAATGGATACAAACTATTCGATGTTGATCAAATTTGTCGGCTTGTTGACAAATATTATCCTACTGATTTTGATGGTCAAGATAAGCTCATTTTGAAGTTTCAACTGGAACATTTTGTCCTCGACGCCCGCAATGATCCAAAATTGAGAAGTTTTTCAACTATTTCCGAGTTATGTGTGGCACTGGCTGAAACTGAAAAGAAAAGTGAATATTTTCTTGTTGACCACTTAATTCGCCTTGTTCTAACTCTTCCGGTGTCTACAGCTACTACCAAGCGAGCATTTTCTGCCATGAAAATTGTAAAAACAAGGCTCCGCAACAAGATGGAAGACGCATTCTTAGCAAATAATTTAGTTATGTATATTGAGAAAGAGATTGTTCAAGAAATTAATACTGATTCTGTGATTGATTATTTTAAGAAGATGAAAACTCGGTGTGCAAAGTTTTAGATGTTTATATAACATTGAATTGGTGATTATTTTGAATGAATTAAGTATTTATGAGTTTATTATGTAACTTCGCCCCCCCAAATTTTTTTTTCAAGCTCCGCCACTGAGATGAGATGAGTTGAGTGATGTTGTACGTGGATGAAAATAATATTTTATTAGATGTGGTGGATGTGATGGATGACTTGTTGGATGAAAATAATATTTTATTAGATGTGGTGGATGAGTTGTTAGATAAAAATACTATTTTATTAGATGTTGTGGGTAAGTTTTAGGGATGAAAATATGTGAAATCGTACTTTTTGAGATTTCTTAGTTTTCATTTCTATTTTTTTTTGGCTTTTTGGTTTTTTAGGATCAATTGAATGAAGCTAGCATTAGTAGAATATTGCTCGTGCAAGTGAATGGAGTTGCTTTGGTAAAGATTTTGGGTGCGTAATGAAGAGCTTTTAGGCTACTATGTCATTCGCGGCATCCAATTTGGAAATCGAGGTAGAAGGACCGAGAAGGCCTCAGATTTGACACCTTTAACTTAGCTGTTTGTGTGTGTCAGACGTGTTTGGTAATAAATGGTCGCGCGAAATTTGACGTACACCCCCAAACACACGACAACAACCCCGCACCTTAAAACCACGACACACAAACCCCACCACCACCCCCCACGAAAAACCCCACACTGAAAAAAAAAAAAGGAAGGACAAGAAGAAAAACCCAGCGGCAAGGGTGAGCACTGATTAGTGCAAACGGAACGTTCGGTTCGGTTCGGTTCAGTTTGGCTTTAAAATTTTAAAGCTAAAATAACTTAGTAGACCGATCTTAACATAATTGTTTTAAAACTTTTAAGTTTTTCTATGTGAAAAAGATATTTTATATTAATATTTTTTTAGTATATTTTAATTGATAAAGGTTCGATTTTAGTTTGAAAAGTAGTTAATTTTATCAATTTACTTTTCAACTTGGGATATAAAGATGAGCGAGAGGTTGTTAAGGAGTAAGAGTGTAATACTTTAGCTAAAATTCTATAACTTTGCATGTCTATAATCAAACCGAGCAAATCGAAACTAGCCGATTCAATTCAGTTCAGTTTTGAATATAGTTTGCTTTGGTTCAGATTGGATAAAATAATCAAAACCTATTGAACCAACTATTCACTCACCCCAAACCCCCAACCCACCATTAAAAAAACAAGAAAATAAAATTCATGGGAATTTTGCACATAACCCCATGGATTTTTTATGTTATGAAACGCTCTTGAATTTTAAACTTCGCTCAACCAAACCTTGTTAACTTTAATAGGAAAATAATTAAATGTCTTTAAGAGAAAATAAAAAATTATTGACTAGAAACAAAGTGACATTGCCTGTAAATGATAAGTGAATGAACTAGCCTAGGCTGATATTTATTTTCTCTAAATAAATATATTTTAGTCGTTTGCCGATCGTAGGTAAAAGAGCCCGATAATAAAAGTTCAGAGGATTTTTGAGATAAAAAGGTTCAGGGGTTTATATGCAAAACATCTCAAAGTAAAGGGTCCTGTGTGAAGTAACCCTGCATGTTAGCCAGAGATAAAGCTTAAATATATAACTAAACACATTCTTATCAATGGAATAGTATGAAAATTTTCATATTTTATTGGAAAAGAAAAAGGAAAGAAGGGGTAAAGCCAGAATAATATCGCAATGGTAACTAGCGTTAAGTATTTATGAGTGAGTATAGTTGCACATCAAATAGAAAAGGTTATGAGTTTAAATAAAAGCTAAGATTAATACTTAATAATCATTACCTTTAGATTAACTCTGACTTCTAGCTTCTCTTGTCTTAAAAGAGAAGTCTTTTAAGGAGCAAAACAGATTGGAAACATTGTCCATTCCCAACACATGTTGCGCGCCTTTGCAGAAGCGTGCTCGACAACCAAACGAGTCCGCGAATCATGGGAGAAGATTAACCAAACCAAACACGAGCACAATCCAATCCAAAATACGACAAATCAAACCAAACATAGAGATATACGTGGTTCGGCAATTTGCCTACGTCCACAGAGAGAGGATGAGGAGATTCCACTAAATCAAGAAGAGTACAAAGGGTTACAGTTTGGGGAGAAAGTTGATGTCTTCATTGATGTAGTCGTTACAACTTCAGTCATTACAAATGACAACAAAAAAAGATAGTCTTTTTATAAGACTCTTACACAATGAAAACGAAAGAAATACCACTCTCGTCAAAATAAACGCAACGGACGTTTATCCTCCGCTGCTTGCGTGTGATCTTGGCCTGTGACGGGGATGTTGATATCCGTGGACTACCAAACGATCAGATCAGATCCGGAGCTTCGTTGATTCGCGAAGGAATTAAGAAACCGAAGCAATTATCTCGACAACAGCGAGATAATCACTCTTCTCGAGATCACCGTAACGGGGTAATCTCAAGGGAAGGAACCGAGAACTGTAGATCTGGCGAGCTCCTCTTGTTTATGCCGATGAACTCGATCTGATCTCCTTCTCTCTTCTAAAATTTGTGCTCCTTCAGTCTTCAATCTAGCAGGGCTTCGCCAAATCTCGAGAATTCCAGATCTGAAAAAATGAAGGCCCTAGGGCTGTATTTATAGGCTTTGAGATCTCTGTTTTTAGATAAGAACGATTAATTCACTCTTATCTTCAGTTGTAACCACTTAACCACGTTCTTGGATGATATTTTATTAGTTAGAACTGTAGGCTGTCTAAAAAACACTGCAGATAGCTGATCCCCATTAAACACTGATGATGAAAGTTATAATTTGACGGCTTCCAGAAGACTATAATTTAAAAACTTTCATGTAGATCGATGAAGGTTACAATCTGACGATCTTCACAACAACTAATGAAAGCTCTAATCAACAACCTTCATAATCAACAGCGAGAGTTATAACCCGACGACTCTCACATATCAACGAGCTGAAGCAAAGATTACAAAACGACGATCTTTGCAACGTTCTGACAGAAAGAGACTACAAATTAACGGTCTCTTCAAACCAAGACACGGAAGTCCTCCCCGCGTACCAGCATCAAAACGCACCGCGTTCACAGCCACTAACACAGTGTAAATGAAGCTCATATTCAGCTCTAAATACTATAAACACAGCCCAGATCCAGCTGCCAACGCAGCTCATGTTCGGCCGCAAACGCAGTCTCCGAAAGCTGCCAACATAGCTTCCATCCGTTATAAAACGCAGCTTCCATCCGCTGCCAAACGCAGCTTCCATCCGCTGCCAAACGCAGCTTTCATCCGCTACCAAATGCAGTTTCCAAGCTGCCAATGCAGCTTCTAACAAGATACCAATGCAACTTCCAAATCGCTACAAACACAGGTTCCAAATGCTGCGAATTCAGATCAATTCTCCTCTCTTTTGTAATCAAAAATTCAAATTGTAATTGAGATCGAGAGAATACAAATCAAATTTCTTTTATTTTATTTACTACAAATTTTTTACCAAACAAAAAATGGCTACTCCGCTTGGGACTAGCTTCTCTGACGAAGAGGTGGTGGCGCAATCCGACATCCATCTCGCTGGAACGACCATGGAAATTCTCATCGTAGAGTTTGATCAAGTCAAGTATGAGGAAGCCCTCTCCTCCGGATCGCTTAGCCCCAAAGCTAGGCATAACGTCAGCAAGATCTCCAAAGAGATTAATAAGCCAATTGTTGCCATAGTATCATTGACGGTCTCACCATCTAGCCAAGACTGTTCAAACGGCCCTTCCTTAGAAGGAATGGGCTTGGATTCTATCAAACTCGTTTCACGAGTTGAGAATTGCAGGCCCAAGTCCACACGCTCTGTGTCGGGTCATAAACGACCAATGGCGGATAAAGATCCAATCAACGCCAATGACATTGCTGCCAAAGCATTGAAACAAGCCAAGAAGAATGAAGCTCGAAGAAGGAGAAGATCCATACGACGAGCTCATCTACGAGATAGTCGAAATCTGAACCGACATGAAGGACGCATTCTTGGACCTCCACCTGAACGCATACTTCGGGGTAATGAGCCCTATTATGAGCCTCGCGTGATACAACTTAAACGCAAGCCTCATCGACACATGGTTCACCTAAAACAGGACCCTCAAGGGTCTGTTCCATCAACCAAATGCAGGTTTCGACCTAGGGTTGGTAAATCACAACGCGACCCTCGCGTTTCTTCTCCAGAACGCGATGTGGTCTGCCGAGTTCAAGGGGTCGGTAGGGGTTTAAAATTCATGTCCGAAAGGAACCAGTCTCACCTACTCAAGGGCAGGGGGTTCCATTGCCGTCCTCTCGCTCAGAAAGAGATTCCTCTCAAGTCTCCGATCTATAAGAATGGTTGTCGAAAGGGAGACCGATACAACAAGTAGCTCATTCATGTCAATGTGAGCAGCTTATTACTGTAGTCCTTTCAGAATGTCACTGCTGTGCACCCTAAACCTCAACAATCAGTATTCAACCGATTAACAAACGACACCAGGCCTGTCAAACAATAATGTCATCAAAAAAAGAAAATAGCCGAAGCTGAACATACCGAAGTCACTATTAATATGATAGGTAGAGGGAATGCCTCAGCTCCTAGTTCAGACGAATCAGAAAGAAGTCATTCCCCGACTGTCCGGGAAATTTGTGATGAGTTTAAAGGGATATATCGGAGCACCCGAACTTGCACCGAAGTTATCTGTTTAATTAACTAACGTAAGTTAGCCAAGGGGATTACTTCAGATGATAAACATTCAGTAATTGCTGATTCTCAATCATCAAGCTCTGTCATGGCACGAGAGACTCCCATTTACTTGACTGGAGGCCCCGAAGACTTAGCAAAGAGAGTTAATGAGCATCATGCCATACTCCAGGCACAGTAAGAGACACTCCTCCAGATGTAGGATATGTTGGCCTAACTCCTTGATGAAAAAGGCCAAAGGCCGGAGTCTTCGCGGAGAACAATTTCAAAGGGAAAGCAGAAAGCGCCCGAGAATTCAGATTGCGAAACTCACAACCTGGAATCCTCCTCCAAAAATGAGAAGGAGATAGAAAGAGAACTGAATCCTCAGTCGTCTAAGGTCGATGAACTAGAGGCTCGCCTCAACGCAATCGCTAACAGAAGTGAACTTCGCGAGGAAGGAGTGGTACAGCCTTATCTTGCTAAATGGAACACAGCTCCTTATCCGCCAAAATTTAAGGCTCCAACCTTGCAGCCCTTCGATGGCACATGATCACCGAACTAACACATATACTACTTCAAGTCATAGACAGGAGATGTGGTAGCAAACGACGCTATTCTGACCCGTTTGTTCATTGGTACCCTTAAGGGTGTTCCTTTCGAATGGTTCATGAAGCTACATGTTGGATCTATTCAAAAATGGGTAGATCTAGAAAGGTTTTTCTTGGCCAGGTTCTTTGAAGATGATACAAAAGTCTCGGTCCCGACTCTCCTCGCCACCAAGCAGAGGTAGGGAGAGTCCATCAAAACTTACGTTGAGAGATTCCGCAACATGGCATTGCGATGCCCATCAGGTATGACCCAATCAACTTTGGTCGAAACTTGCAGGCATAACTTGTAGACCCAGCTCCTTGCTCAAATGGGGGTTGCAAAATTCGCTCCTGGAGACAATTGATTTTGTAAGGAGAACAAGCCGAAGAAATCATTGCTCAGGTCAAGGCTGAAGAAACTACTCAACCCAAGCCATAATAGCAACGCAATCAGAACAACACTCCACGCTCCAAGGGAAAGAAGACTTTGGCTGCCAACGCTAGCACTCGGGCATCGCCTACCAAGCAGGGAAAAGCACCAAACCCGCAAAGAACACCCAAACAGTACTCGTTCAAGGAGGATCACGTGGATACTTTGTTCTAATTACTCTGAAAGAATAACAAACTATAACTTCCCAAGGTCAGAAAACCAGATGAGGCAGGAAAATTTAACGACCCTAATTACTGTCGTTATCACAGGTTCCTAGGACATCCCACCCAAAAATGCTATGTCTTCAAGGATATCTTGCAAAATTTGGTAATGCCAATGTGCTTACATTGAAGCTCGAGCAGAAGATCGTATCCTACAATTTGATAGCGGTCCAGTTCGGTAATTTCCCTCCGGTAGCAGCTGCAGATGGTGTTGTCTCCGTCCCTAAAGGGGAAATGCACATGAAAAATACTGACTTACACGATCAGAAGGACAGGGGTTGGTACCCCTCACTACCTCAAAAGGGGAGATCATGTGGATCCATCCCGACCTGGTTGAAGACCAACAATGGACGAACGCCTCGTCTAAAAAGAAAAGAGGCAAGGCTAAGTTATCCAACATGATTATCCCCTCCGTAAATAAGAATGATGATCATCTCAAACCTCTCACCGACTCAGAAGAAGAGAAGATTGTTCTTGCAGCATACCCAAGAGGTAACCCTGGCACACGGTCAGGAAAAGCTTACCTGAAAGATTACGATCAGAATGCTCAAGAAGTAGAAGAATAACGCAAAGACACTGGGGGTTCTGTTCCACAAAAGACAATCGACAAAGGGAAACAGAAGGAAACCCGGTACAATAAGAACCTTCTTCAAGAAGTCAGAGAATCGAGCACTCCTTTTCGATTCAATGTCCTGGTGCAGTTAGCCAACATACCAGCTAGGATTACCCTGTATGAGCTCCTGAGATTGTCTAAAACTACCAAGGAAGCTCTGATTGAAGCTTTAACAAACACAGAAAGCATTAACACACAAGTCACTCCGATTCCTGAAGCTTCTGAAGGCCAGTCTTGTATTAAGTGTCTACAAGCAGTAAGAAGTCTACCATACATATCATTCACTCAGGATGATATACAAGTCAAGCACAAGCTGTTGAATATCATATCTCCATGATAGTGTTTTGATGATAACAATTTA
>BQKN01065006.1:63564-91329 GCA_022839385.1 Asparagus kiusianus | reverse complement strand
AAAATCTAACTGTTTATAGCCGTTTTTAAACGTTTTTAAAGTTTAAAAACTTGGCTTTTCAAGGGCTATAAATAGGTTATTTGTTCAGAAAAATTACAGAGACTTAGATACCCATAAGCTTTGATTTTTGAGAAATTTTTCAAGTGAAAAACATTCTGATTTTCTGAAAAAGAAGAGTTTCTGAAATTGCCTATATACTTTCATCAAATACAAATCAATTAGGCAATTTTACAGAGATTAAAAAAATCCTAAGCCACTGCTGCACTTGATTACACATTCAAGGCTTATAGGATCATTGTGTTATTACTTCAACAAGTTTTCTCTCGGATGTGAGAGGGTTAATCTCTTGGCTTAGAGATCGGTGTTCAAATTGGCAAGGTGTTTGTCAATTGGTGTTGCAATTTGCAGGGACTTGCAAATTGGTCAGGTTTGCGTTTGATTTTGTAAGTTTATTCAAAATCATAGTGGAAACTCTCAAGTGGGATTTGCTTGGGGACTGGATGTACACCGGTTTGGTGGAACCAGTATAAAATCCTTGTGTTTGTGTTTGCAAATTTCTGAGATTGCCATTTTTCTTTGCAATTTATTATCTACTTTGCAATAATTTTAAAAGAACACTATTCACCCCCCTCTAGTGTTCTAGTGTATCTATTTCAGATCCTACACAAGCATGAGGCCTTTGTACTACACAGGGTACATTGGGTCCTCAGAAATCAGTCGTGTTTAAGTTGACCCGGGCTCAACATACAACATCATTCCTTATAGCGTCATGCAGGTCTTAGGAATTCCCATGCATCGGTTGAACACCACCCAGACTACTATCTTCGGTTTCAACGCCAACAGTACTTGACCCCTAGGTAAGATCAAGCTTAGGTGTCAAATCAGAGATCTCAAGTCTGAGGTGACTTGTTACATTATAGATGCGGACACGTCCTATAATTTATTATTGGGACGATCATGGATTCATTCAAACCGCATTGTCCCATCTACCCTACATCAGGTTATGAAGTATGCTAATGATGAGGGGGAAGTCTGAACCCTCTTTGTAGAAAAGTAACCTTTCAGAGGGGTGGAAAACTTCCACACAGATTCTGTCTTCTAATCAAAATCACGGGAGAAAGAAGAAGTTGACAGATGTAACGAAGCTGACAACGAGCCAGATCCTGAGGAAGATTATCCATGGGAGATGAACTTCAATGTAATGGGCTCGGTCGAGAACAATAATAATGTACTGAGTGAGGGCGAGTGGTGCATTAATGAAGATTTTATTTTGTCGTACTTGTCTGATGAGTCATCTAAAAATAAACAAATACAGAATGATACTGATGCAGGTACCGGACCATGGCACATATTATGCGCCATGGTATCACTAACATTACCGATTAAGTCATCCTTCACTTCAGATGAAGAAGTGAAAGATGCCTAGAAGGCTTTCTTCAAAATCCTGTCCAAAAGGAAAGGGTAGAAGCCAGTCTACTTCAGTAAAATTAAACCTGAATCACTCAAACGAGGAAGTTCAGAAGAAGAAAATAGGGCTCGTCAATTCCATTACCACAAACCTAATTCTATCCATTTAATGAAATGAATGGGTTATAATTTGGTGAGAAAAAATGTTTAAAATTCAGAAAGGGAAGACGAATACCAATTCGAATGCCTCTGACTCCAGAAGGAAAACCTCCCAATTATTATCAAAAGACTGGAAGAGGAGTGGGTCACGTCACAACCCCTTCTCATTCAGAAAACGAAATATGTGGTTGTTTATGTCAACACCATTCATCCGGAACATCCTCATGGGAATCCGACGTTAGTGTCGGACCTTTCTTTAAAAGTTTGACTGTGAACATAGTTTCAACTAGTCACTCAGGAGAAGACACAGGGGGTGATGAAGAGTTGATTGAATTGACCAGTGACCCTTGGATCAAGGGCCTTAATATTTTATGGGATATGCATTTCGAGAATATATAGATGTCTTCATTTGGAACTATGAAGATATGCCTGGCCTTGATCCGAAGATAGCCATGCATCGTCTCAACATAGATCCGGACGCAAAACCCATTAAACAACAACAACGTAGGTTTCGTCCAGAGATTATGGAAGCAATTAAGTCAGAAGTTAAAAAGCTTATAGACTCCGGTTTTGTTAGAGAGGAACAACACCCTGACTGGGTAGCCAATATTGTTCTAGTTCCTAAGAAGAACGGTAAGGTTCAGATATGTATTGACTTTTGTGATCTTAACGCAGCTTGTCCAAATGACGAATTTTCACTCCCCATCATAGATGTCATGATCGATAACACTTATGGATATGAGAGGATGTCTTTCATGGACGGATTCTTCAGGTATAATCAGATCAAGGTGTATCCTGAAGACAAAAAGCATACTGCTTTTAGAACACCATTAGGGGTATATTGCTACACGGTGATGCCCTTTGGCTTAAAAAATAGAGATGCCACTTATCAACGAGCAATGAACGTAATCTTTCACGAACATCTGTGTAAGAAGATTGAATGCTACGTTGATGATATAGCAGTAAAAAACTAACATAAAGGTGATCATCTCATAGACCTGAAGATAATGTTCGACATCATGCGAGTGCATCAGTTGAAGATAAACCCGACAAAATCATTCTTGGGGGTATCAAGCGGAAAATTCTTGGGATTCATTATTACATCCAAGGGAATTTCTCTTGATCCAGAGAAAATTCGTGCTATCCAAGACATGTCGCCTCCGAAGAATCTCAAAGGACTTAGAGGTTTGCAAGGCAGATTGGCTTACATCCGGAGATTCATATCCAATCTCTCGGGACGCTGCCAACCTTTCTCTAAGCTCATGAGGAAAGGAGTATCCTTTGTTTGGGATAGAGACTGTTAGAAGGCATTTGAAGAGATTAAAAGGTACCTCACTCAACCACCGGTTCTGGTGGCCCCGATATAGGGAAAACCATTCCTGTTACATGTGAGAGCTATGGATCATTCTCTCGGAGCGTTATTGGCCCAAAATAATGACCAAGGATAAGAACAAGCCATCTACTACTTAAGTAGGACCATGGTGGGAGCCGAACATTGGGATAATTCGGTCGAGAAAGAATGTCTCGCTTTGGTATTCGTAGTCCAAAAGATGCGACATTACCTGGTAGAACAAACAATTCATGTTATTTCTAAGATAAATACGTTGAGAGTTTTGATGACGAAACCATCATCTCTGAATTGTCGGTTGGCAAAATAGGAAATCCTCCGATCTCAATATGACATGCGATTCATGTCCCAGAAAGTTTTTAAAGACCAAGCGTTGGCAGACTTCTTAGTCGATCATCCGGTGCCAGGAACGTCTAAGTTGTATGAAGAATTGCCCGATGAAGTTGCCGAAGCCTGCGTCACTCAAGAAGGCATGCAAGTGTGGAAGTTCTTATTTGACGGTGCATCCAGAGCAAATCCTCATGAAGCAATTACCACAGGATTAGAAATAGTACTCATCTCCCCAAACACTCACATGATCCCAAGAGGGTTTTCCCTGATTGAGCCCTGCACCAACAACATTATTGAGTATAATGTGCTGCTATTAGGAATGCAGCTTGCCGAAGAACTTAATATTTAGCATCTCGAGGCTTACGGTGACTCTCATCTCATCGTAAATCAAGTCCAAGGTGAATAGAAGTGCGCCATGAAGATCTGATCCCGTACTACTTTGCAGTACTAATGCAAACTAAGAAGTTCGAAGGATTCTTCATTGGATATATTCCAAATGCTTATGCAGATGCTTTAACCTCGTTGGCAACCTCACTAGCATTGCCCCCAGGGGCTAAAACTACGATTTCTATTACTAGACGCGAATTATATTGTTCCAAACTTCCCGTAGAAGAAAGTTCAGACAAGATAGCGATAGGAGAAGTCTGCACGATTCAATGGAGCTTGAATCTAGGGATTGGTGATTCTCATATATCGACTATGTCATGTATGGAACTCTGCCTGACAATTTTAAGGAAGCGGCCGCCATCAAACGAAAGGTCCTCCTATTCTATTATGACGCAGTTTCACAAACTTTGCATCATAAGTCGTACGATGGAATTTTGATTCGATGCCTTTCTCAAAAAGAAGCAAAGGAGGCTCTCAAGGAAGCTCATGCCGGAATGTGCGGAACTCATCAACCCGGGGCTAAGTTGGGAGATCACCTCCGACGAATTAGCTATTATTGGTCAAAAATGTTTCAGACGCAGTTGACTACGCTAAACGTTATCATGCATGTCAAATTCATGGTGACTTTATCCATCAAGCGTCAGGGAACTTACATCCTACACTACGTCTTGGCCATTCAAGATGTGGGGAATGGATATCGTAGGATTAATCTCTCCTCCGACTTCTAAGGGACACCGATTTATTTTAGCTGTGACCGATTACTTCTCCAAATGGGCGGAGGCAATCCTGCTGAAAGAAGTTAAGACTTCAAACGTGATTAAATTCATCAAACATCACGTCATCTACTGTTTTGGAATCCCGAGGCGAATAGTCCATGACAATGGAACACAATTTGTTAGATTTGGATTTTAGAGATTTTGTGATAAATTTAGAATCCAAAGTGTTGCATCTACAGCCAATTATCCGCCAGCAAATGGCCTTGTAGAAGCTTTTAACAAGACCATTATGAAGCTTCTCAAAAAGTTTGTTTCCAAGAGCCGACGCAATTGGGACGAAAGACTCGGCGAATGTCTATGGGCCTACCGCACAATGGTGAAGACCCCATACAAAAGCTACGCTATTCTCTTTGGTATACGGTTGCAACGTTGTGCTACGGTTAGAAATTCAGATCCATTCCCTGAGAATCGCCATCACGACCAGAATGACAGAAGAAGAGAAACATCGACTGCGCCTTCAAGAACTTGAAGCCTTAGACAACAAGCGATTTTAAGCCCAGCAGCAAATTGAGTTATATCAAGCCCGGATTTCTAAGCCCTACAACAAAAAGGTTAAAGAACAGATTTTCAAGAAAGGTGATTTGGTCTTAGCCGTCAGACGACCTATGGTGATGACACACAAAACCAAAGGGAAATTCAATCCCAAATGGGAAGGGCCCTTTGTGATAGAGACAGTCTATTCCAATGGAGCCTACCGTCTCATCGATAAAAAGGCGATAGACTCATGATACCCTACCGTCTCATCGATAAAAAAGGCGATAGACTCATGATACCATTTAATAAAAAGTTTCTCAAGAAATATTACCTATACATTACAAAGTCTCTTTTCACCAAACCCCCCCCCCCCCCGGGTAAGCCTAGTTGGGGGTGGCCAACTAGAAGTTCGTTTGAACAAAGAGTGATAAATTGTTTCTCCTACTTTGTATATTATTAAGTTAACATTACACCTCCGACGATTGAAGTTGTCAAGAACTATTATAATAAAGAAAATTTCCAAAATATACTAGATGATTGTCAATGTGATCTAATCCTGTGGAAAAGTCCTAACAATTTGGAATGCGTAGCCTTCCTGAACGCAAGTCTCATAAATACGTTTCAAGTCTCTTAGACGCAAGGCCCAACCCTGCGTTTTTGACTTTTAAAAGGGGACAGATCCGTGTTGAATTCATTCATAGAGGTTCAACCATAACAAGAGAATTTCCAGAGATTACTCTAACAATAGCAAAGAGAATCTTCAATTCAAAGTGATGATCATAGCATTTCAGAAGACCACAACACAGAAAATGCAAAGAAGAAACAACCAGCAGCAGTTCATTTCATGCAGATAATAAGTGTTTGGAGAAATAATGCAAAGCTATTATACATCCAAAATAAAAGTAAGGGTTGCTGGAGCTTAAAATAAAGAGAAGCTTAAAAGATAAGCTTCGGTTTCATATACATCATTTTCATGCTTCGCTAGCACCTCTTCTTCAGCCTTCTTACGGAGTTGAACATCAGGGGCTACAACTACGGCAGAAGCTTATTGTTGCAGCGCATGAATGGCCTCTTTTTCCGTTTGAACCCTTGCCTAGAGGGTGGCTTCCCCAATGTTGAAATCTTCTGGGGTTATTTCCCCTACAACAAGTTTGGCCCTGGTTTGGCGATGCTACTTCTGCAAGCACCAGAGGTTGGCCTTCCTCTTCGAGATGCTGAAAGCTCAGGCTCTGTCAGCAACCTTCTTTTTTAGCCTAGCATTACTTATGGCCCATTGTATCTTGGGCCTCAAATCTATGTCCTTCAGCTCTTCTAAGAAGAGAGCGGAACCTGAGAAGCGATAGATGATCTCTGCACAACGTCAAACATGGTAGAGGTTGACTTTAGCAAGAGCGTTCAACCCTTCCTCGATAGAGCATTGAAACTCAGGGAAGGAGCCACACCTATGCATCACGATGGAGAATGCTTGTTTCACCTGATTCTCTAGGCGTCTAAGGAGGAAGAGAGTACAATCGGGTGCCAGATAAGAAGCCTCATAAGTCACCCGTTCGAAGTCCTCGTTTAGGAGAATCATGGAGATTGGTGGGATGGAAGGGGCATAGCCCGAATCATTCGATATGATGGGCTTAGAAGCAGAAGCCCCACCTTGCAGCAAAACAAATAAAAGCAAAGTTAATAAGAAAAAAAAAGAGAGATCAATACAAACGCAGGAGTCTAAACCTACGTCGAAGTTGACTTAGACACAAGAGATTATACCCGCGTTGAATCATTCTGAACGCAATAAATTAAAATTGCGTTATGAGCTTCCAAAACAAAGAGATTTAGTTCTGTGTTGCCTTTCTTAAATGTAGTAGGATTAAACCAGCATGTCGAAACAAGGGGATCGACCATTCGTTTCGTCAATGAACGTAGAAGTTTCTTTCTACGCTCAAGATTAAGGAGACGAACAGTATTCGTCATTGTCAACCAGAACCCACTTAAGATATTTGAAGAAAACCTATCAAAAAGGATGTTAAATGGAAAAGATAATCTGGCTTACCTTGATGACCGGACATTGGTGAGGGAGGCGTTAACGTCGGTCCAGAGGTGGACCCGAAAGCGTTCTCCGATGATGGCATGGTGTGCGCCACCCATTCGTCTCCTCTTGAGCAAGATCCCTTGGAAGTCATAGTCGGAGACAATTCGAAACAGCCGAAGAGTTTTGGAATTAATGAGAAGAAACTCATTTATGAGTTCAAGACGGAAGTTTAAGCGTTTTGGAGCTCTTGAAAAAACCAATCAGGTCTATTTATAAATAATCACTGTGGAGTTCCGAGACTCCTGCCCAAGTGTGGTCTCTTCATCATCATTATAGTCGTTCAGACTTCTGATAAGCCGCGAGACAAGACCCTACGTTTAAAGGATATAAGGATGAGGCCAAACGCAATGATCTGGAGATGCGTTCAAATCCTTACCGCTGTTCCAGACATACGTAACTCAGTTTCAATAAAGGCTTAGCCTTAGGATCAAAGGCCCAAACGTAGGGGGTACCGCTACCCTTGCGTTCTCAAAATATGATGATGAAACTCTACAACCACGTAATGCGTCCTTCTAAAATCAAATCAGTTGACAAAACCTCTTTAATTTGTCGAGATAGCATATACTTATGATGACTTTCATTGTCACGGAGTTCGAATTCTGCCTATATCACTCCGTCACGTAATAATAATTCTTTTGTCGGAACTAACTTATTGACTCTCATCAATAGAGCGATAGGTGCTCAAAGTTGCTCCGATCGTAATATTTCTAACTTATCGACTCTCATTAATAGAGCAATAGGTCCTCAAAGTTGCTCTGATCGTAACATTTCTAACTTATCGACTCTCGTAAATAGAGCAATAAGTCCTCAAAGTTGCTCTGATCGCAACACTTCTAACTTATCAACTCTCATAATTAGAACGATAGGTCCCCAAAGTTGCTCCGATCGTAATATTTCTAACTTATCCACTCTCGTCAATAGAGCGATAAGTCCTCAAAGTTGCTCCGTTCACAATATTTCTAACATATCGACTTTTGTCAATAGAGCGATAAGTCCTTAAAGTTACTCCGATCGTAACACTTCTAACTTATCGACTCTCATTAATAGAGCTATAGGTCCTCAAAGTTGCTCCGATCGTAATATTTCTAACTTATCAACTCTCGTCAATAGAGCGATAGGTCCTCAAAGTTACTCCGATCACAACACTTATAACTTGTCGAATCTCATCAATAGAGTGATAGGTCCTTAAAGTTGCTCCGATCGTAACATTTTCTAACTTATCGACTCTCGTCAATAGAGCGATAGGTCCTTAAAGTTGTTCCGATCGTAACACTTCTAACTTATCAACTCTCATCAATAGAGCGATAGGTCCTCAAAGTTGCTCCGATCGTAATATTTCTAACTTATCAACTCTCATCAATAGAATGATAGGTCCTCAAAGTTGCTCCGATCGCAATACTTATAACTTATCGATTCTCATCAATAGAGCGATAGGTCCTCAAAGTTGCTCCGATCACAACACTTATAACTTATCGACTCTCATCAATAAAGCGATAGATCCTCAAAGTTGCTCCGATCACAACATTTATAACTTATCGACTCTCATCAATAGAGCGATAAGTCCTCAAAGTTATTCCGATTGCAACACTTCTAACTTATCGACCCTCATCAATAGAGCGATAGGTCCTCAAAGTTGCTCCGATTGTAACACTTCTAACTTATCGACTCTCATCAATAGAACGATAGGTCCTCAAAGTTGCTTCGATCGTAACACTTCTTGCTTATCGACCCTCATCAATAGAGGGATAGGTTCTCAAAGTTGCTTCAATCGTAACACTTCTTATTTATCGACTCTCATCAATAGAGCGATAAAGCCACAAATTCACCATGTTAATATTACACCTTTGTTACTCATAGGTTTCTTCCAGTACTTAAAGCAAGAGCATAATACAGGAAGAATAAATAATTACTCCTATGATATTAAAACGGCATTTCATTGTTCTATGTCAGAATATGATATGCAAAAGAAACGATAAAAAGCCAAAAACAGCACCACTTTTGTCCAAGGGAAAACGAAGCAATATAAGATAAATGTTACTCCTACCAAACGAACGATACAAAACTAAGTTTATCAATTCATCAAACTGAAAGAGGCAAGTTGGGACTTAAGGTCAGAGAGTTTCTCTTCGTGGTCAGCTCGCACCAGAATCTCAGCCCGCTTACGAAGCTCCTCTTTGCTGGACAACATGGCAGTGACTTTTTTCTTAGCCTCCTCAAGAGCACTAGCTTCTGTGTAATAATTGATCAGAGAAGTCACACTTTTGACGTTGAGCTCAGTAACAATAGTCTCTTCTCGCTTGAACTGGGTCTTTAATCTAGCTAACTCTACTTCAGCGGTAATAATCTTCTCTCGTAAGTTTTCCAAAGAAGTGTTTGAGAGAGCTAGTTCAGCTTGTTTTTGAGTATTCAGCTTCTGCAGATGTTCCACCTGAACTTCCTTCTCAGTAATATGACGCCAAGCTGCTTCATACTTATTAATTTCTTCGGCTCGAATGTCCTCAAACGTGGATGCAATCTGCACTTGGATATCAGCACAGCCTAAGGCCTCCAAGAACCTTAGTTGTGCCTCTAGTCGTGAGATAGCTTCCGAGCAATGCTTAACGACATGGACATCACCCACAAATTTAAGGTTATTCAAACTATTCATGAGTATAAGTTTGAAGGTTTCAAAAATATCTCGACTGGCCAGCACAACTTCAAATACTTTCTTCGCTAGACTCTCTAAATAACCAAGAGAAATCTTAAGAAAATCAGACACGTCTGTCGGACTCAAGACGACGATGGGAGATGGTACTGAAAGTTCTGAAGTTGCCGAGCCAAGTAAGAGGCCAGCAGGTGACTTCGGCGTAGTGGCCTGAGAAGGGATGTCGACATCCAATTGAGATGGACTCGATTGGAGAGCCGTAAATTCTGTTATTCTGGATGACCTCAGCACGTCTACAACCTCCATCGGGGCTAAAGAAATTGTTAATAAAGTCGTCAGCGGAAGGGTTGCCATCGAAAGCTCCAAGCAAGGCTGCTTTGATGCGTGAGATGTTGATGGCACAAGTTGTTGCATTAGAGAAGAAACAACAGCAATTGCCTCAAGTGTCGTAGGATCTGCACGAGAAAATAATTTAAATGTAGAAAGAAAATGAGTCATAATTCAGAACAAACGATACTTACCAGTGAGAGGCAGAGGAACGTAGGCTGATGCCTTATCAGAAGAAGATGGCGGCGGGATATCTCATTCACTAAGATCATCACTGTTATCACCCGAGTTATCATTATCTTCATTATCTTCACCTTGATCACCACCATCATCCGCATCGTTCGCATCATCACTATGAGAGGAGGGTTCATAATTCATAGGCTCTTCTTCATTTATAGACGAAAAGGCTGATGGATTCTCAGCAATGGTAGGTTTGGACATGACTCCGGTTGTAGGGCTGGGTTGTGTGTCTTCTACAGGCGGTAGCAACGCAGAACCAGAAGGAGACTCATCCACTCCTAAATCTTTTTGGGCGACCACTGTGGAGTCCTTGACAAGAGGTCCGTCTCTTCTAATGTGAGAAGCAGTAGGAGCAGCGTCGTGAGGTGCGTCTTCAGGGACAGCTTCTGCATCCCCCACAAATGATTCGTCTGCACCCTCTTCCTCATTCAGTGAACGAGTAGAAGAAACTAGGCCTCCTAAAGCAGGACCAACTGTGGGGAGACCAGGGTGAGGCTAGAGCTCCATAGCAATAGACTCATGCTCTTCCTCTTCTGCACGCCATGCTTTACGAGCATCTGACATAAGCTTAGATGTAGGAGTCTCGAGTGTTAGTTTTCGTCGAGCCCGCTTATCATACTCATCTTCTTCAGTTGAGTCAAGTGCTCTTTTTCCGGTAGCACGTTTACTCTGAGTCTTAACTCTTAAAGGTTCCACTTCATGAGCATCGGGCATCCTAATATCTTCTTGGAACCCCTCTGGTGATTGTCGCCTATCATCTTCAGTAATCGCATCTTCATATGATAAGTTTTCATTAACCCCTCTCGCACAGGACTTTTTGGCACTTCTCTTTGAAGCATACCATTTTCGAATGGCTTTCAGGCAGGAAGTATTCATATTATAGGCTGAAATTTGAGAAGCAGCCTAATACCAGGTACAAAAGCTTAAAGAGGTGTGAACGTTGGATGTTTTATGTGGCAACTTGAACTGTGCCCTAGTATAGCCCGCTACCGAATAATACCAAGCTCTTGCTCCTTCATACACATTACCTGTGTACGCAAGGGTGGGGTTTGGATTTTCGACATAAATTTGATCATAGCCGAATTGCCAAGAAAGGCGATAAGGCTGATATGGTTCAATGAAGTATTTCCTCCATTGTCGAAAAATAAGATAGCTTGGGCGAATATTTATAAACCACCAGAAAGCATCTCCACTAAGTGAGGTGAAAGAGCTACGCCCCGGAGTGTCTTGATGGATCTCTCCATATGCACCGCCCTCGAAAACAGGGAATTTGCAAGCAATTTCGTAATTATAATCTCGCTTAAATATCTCACAGAATTTAACCTGATACCAACCAACCTATCGAGCAGTCTCCAATTGTTGAACGAGAGGGACCGAGGTATCGTTCGATTCAGGCGTTGATATTATTGAAGGGCAATGTAATACGAACCAGGATACCAAGTAGATATATGGCATCAGCACCCGAGGAGTTAGAGTCTGAATGATAGTCATCCCATCTGATTCTAGTTTCTTGACAGCAACAAATTCAGAGGCTAGCTCTCATATGCCACTCTATAAGCAACATACCATGGCTGAAAAGAGATTCAGGGGCCGTCCATAAGCTAAAAGAACAGCTGGATACAGTCCATCTACTGTGATAGCATCTACCGGCCTAGTGGATACTACGCAACGCTTCAACCAAAGGGTAAGGAAACCTACAAACAAGGCTGCGTCGGAGATTAGGATTTCTGCCTGGTATTGGAAGCTTTCAAATGTGGCGAAAGCTGGAAAGACGTCTTCGTCTGCCTCGCAAGTATAGTGAGAGGTGGCATCATTGATGCGCTCATTGATTTCCTCCAAAGTACTGACAGCTAAACGAGTCACTTTCGTATCTTTGTCCCACAAATTTCAGAAAAGGTATTCTGCCCATTGCACTTGTTTCACACCACCGGCTCTCTTCCTGGTAGTTTGTGCACATATCTCGAAATGGTACATTAATTCCCAATAAGTATCATAGATTTTCGGGGCATCATGCTTCAGAATCTCTAATTCCCTATTCCTTGGAACAAATTTCTCATAGGGCAATTCTCCAAAAGACAATCCAGAGATCTCAAACATCTCGTGAAGAGCAAAGCCTAATTCACTGGTAGGTGTGAAAAAGGTATCGGTGTGAGGATTGTAAAATTCTAGCATAGCAAAAAGTCCGTTATAATTTGGAGAAATCCCATACCGAGTAGATAGTATTGAAGTCCTCAACTCTAAATTCCTCAAAGGTTCTTCCAGCTCCTCTAAGATAAAGTTTATCATCCGAGCCCACCAATCGGTTTCACTTGAATGTACCCATGTTGGAGCCCTGAAATCTTGAGCAGTGAATTCTCCTTTGACAGAGATAAACTTTCTAATAAATACCTCTGTTAGCTTAGCAGGTTCACCCACAGGATGCTCCTTTTTGAATGAACCCGGTTTCAAAGCTACAAAGTGGTTAAACCTAGCCGGATGAGTACCACGAGGGGTGATGTGCCCAGTAGCAACACCTCATTGATCTTGGACGAGTTCCCAGTTCATGGACCATAGGACAAAAGCGCATTGATAATAGGAAATCGGCCATATTCGCTCTAAGTTGGGAAGAAAGAGGTGACGTTTATTGATGGCTCTCAGCCATTTGTAGTTTCCCTCAAACATCCGCTAGGGGTCCATTTTGACAGAGTCCCCAAAAAGAAAAGACGGTTTCTTTAAAATCTCACGTTCCGCCGTCTCAAACTTAGCATCTGTAACCAAAGATCTGAGGGTTTCAGGGAAAGCATGAGTGATGAGTTTCGTTCATTCTTTGTTGGTGTCCTGGAATATCGGATATTCTAAGTGAAAGCTAAAAATTATGTTTTTCTCCGCACCTCCCGCATGATCGAAGTAATGGTTGAAAGAAAGAGCCTTATTGGAGTAGCACACTACAAATGGAAAAGGTAATCAGTCAGTCTAACAAAAGGGTTTGATTCAAGAACACAGGGTCTAGACCCACGTCCAAAATTCTAAACGCAGGGTCCATACCCGTATCCAGAATTTCAAACATAGAGACTGGACCTGCATTCAGGATTCCAAACATAGGGTTCAATCCCACATTCAAAATCCAAAACGTAGGGTCTGAGCCTGCGTTGAAATATCATGAACGACGAAGTTAACCATGCGTTCTAAACCGAAAAACACTGAGAATTATCTCTGTGTTCTAATGGTAGAATGCGAACTACCAATCAAAGATTGAGGATAAGAGGAATCTGTCAAAACAATTTATGATTGCCTAAACTTATCGTTAATCGAAGAGACCGGAGACGACGGCGCGACAGTTTGAACATTCTCGGAGGTTTTAGTCAAAAGAGCACCCTGAGCTTAGGCGATCTTTGATTTCGAAGTAATTTTCTTCTTAGGAGCCATCCTAATTGCGACGAAGAAAATAGAAAATGGTTGACGAAGGATCTAAGAACGAATTTTTCCTTCGATTGAAGCACCGGAGTGTTCGCGGGAAAAATTACTTTCATTGATGTCATTGTTTTCTTGAGCAACAGTTTATCGGTTACAAAAGATCTGGTCTTTTTATAAGATCCGGTTACAACAAAATCAAAGAAAAATCTTAAAAGATTACAACTTTCCTTTTCTGGAACAAATCACAAGATCATGTTTTGCGGTCTCTTGCTTGTGTGGGTTCTTTGCCTACGCCGGGGTTAATCCGTGGACCACCGCGCCATCTTGATCCGGTCGGATCTACACGGTATGACGGGTGTTATTTCACGAAGGAAATAATAGCCGGGGGGATTATTTCACCAAGGAAATAATAGCCCTAAGTAATCGAAATCGACCAAGCGAAATTGATACTCTTCTCGGGATCAAAAACCAAGTTTTGATCCGGAGGATGACCGTGTGGATCTCAGATCTGATCTCTCTCGAACTCCTGCCTTGTTTGGTGTGGATGATCGCCAAGAACCAGATCTGAAAAGTCCGAGTCTTCAAAGCTCCAAAACTCCGAAGTTGAGTTCTCAATCTAGCAGAGTTTCCCCTCAAAAGTTCACCAAAAATCCAACCTTTAGCCTTCAACCTCTCAAAAGTCCAACCCTTTAAACAATGAGCCCTCAAGTCAATTTATAGGCACCTCAAACCAGATCTGGGCTCAGATCTGGGCCCAGATCCGGGTGGCTCGGTCAGGTGGCTCGGCCACCTAGGTGGCTCAGCCAAGTGGCTCGGTGAGCCAGCTAGGTGGCTCGGCCACCGAGCCACCTAGGTGGCTCGGCCACCGAGCCACCTAGGTGGCTCGGCTTTGGCCGAGCCCTCCAGGTGTTTGCTTCTTCGCTCGTTTTTCGGTTTCGCGGTTTATCCGAACTTCATTGTTGATCTGGACTCTGATTTGGCAGTCCGGATCCTGATTTGGTAGTAAATCCGCTTTGGTGTTCGAGTTCGAGTTTGCTCCCGATCTTGTTTGATGTGGTGGACTCTACAGTTGGATGACTCGTTGATTCATCGACCCGTTAGCTTGATTGGGCACACGATTGGATGTATTCCGTTGTTTGCTTGCGATTCGTTAACCTCGTCGCCTCGTTAATCCGCTTCGTCGCGTCTCACTTGGCTTCGGTGTTGTGGACCTTGTGGTCTAACGATCATGCTTGGATATATCGCCCAATGGTTCGTTGGTTTGTCGAATCACCGTGCCGAGCTGTGTTAAGGGATCTATAAGCAGTTTTATACGCCTACAGAAGATGAACATGAACCCTGTTAAGTGCTCAACAAGAGAGTAAGAAAAGTAAAGTCGAATGACTTTTGATTTGACCCCAGCGGTTCGTTTATATACAGTTGTATCAGTCAAATAATTGTGAGATTCTAAGTAAATTAAAATCTCACCCGAAACGTGATTTTCACATTTTCAAATAAGTGGTTTCAATCTCCAAAACGCACCCTCACATTCTGATAAATCAAACGCATGATTTAGCCATGCGTTTTGGTGCTCGGACTCAGTCGTTCACGCAACTCACCCTTTCAAATGGCTTAACATTCCAACTAAGAGTAATGACGATATTGTTGAAATCATCACCCCAGTTGAGATGATCAAGAAAGGAGACAAAGTGAATTCCTATGAGGTTGTCCTCTTACCAAACTTTGATAAAATTCTTCTTGACCATGACGATAGATTTGTCTTCAGCCAAAAGGTGTTTAACTTCATTGAAGAAGACCTCGTTGACAAGTTTGCAGTGGGTGTTTCTATAATAAGCTTCGTTATTACACCAGCAGCCATGCGTGGAGTGTTCATTAATTCCTATAAGAATCTTCTGGACAACTAAATACATCTCATTACAGATTGGGTGGAGTATCTCAAGAATCCAAACAAAATCCGAAGAATACACATCATCGCAGATTGAGTGGAGTATCTCAAGGACCCGTACGAAACCTGAAGAATACACCTCATCACAGATGGAGTGGAGTATCTTAAGGATCCAGAAAAGATCGTTATCATCTTCATCATAATGGGCTTTAGCTTGTTTGACTAAGTTCATTGTCATCAAGGCACAAAAGTTACCTTATTTGGTTTAAGGAAGTTAAATCACTACGTTCCGACAACCAGGTTCGTGATGTCTTCGTATCAGACAGAGTGAATGATCAAGCAACAATATCTCAGGATCCAAAATATTTTGAAAATTTGTCCCAGTCAACCGCGAACATTCGAAAACTTTGAAGGGGGTTCTGTAGGCTGTCTAAAAATTATAATAGATAGTTGACCCCTGTCAAACATCAACCAATAGTTTTGGCTAAGAAGATTACAATCAGACGACTTTCATGTTAACAAAGGAAGGTTACGATTGGAGGATTCTCATGTAGATTAAGAAGAGATTATAAGTTAACAATTTTTTCAAATCGAGGTGCGGAATTCATCCCTGCATCCCAAAGTTGAACTACAAGTGATTACGTTCCAGAGTCAAAGCAACGCAATCACTACATCTTTAGCTACCAACACAACTCAAACACAGCATAAACGCAGTGTTTTCAGCTGCTGAACGCAGCACAAATGCGGTACCGATTCAACCGCAGACGCAGCTCAAACTCAGACGCTGACGCATCATCCAAAAGCATGCGTTTGAACGCAAGTTCATGCCCAGAACGTAAATCATGGCTTGGACTCGTTCAAACGTGATCCAAACAGTTCTCAAACCGTTTTTCACCCATGATCTGGAGAGTGGTTCGAGTGGGTTGTTACACCCGATTAATGGGGCGACTAAACCCCCATTTAGGAGCAGATTAAGGGGGTAGTTACACCCCTAATCTCTCTATAAATCCCAACAAACTCCACAGAGTGAAGGGATCTGATTTTTATGATCTGAGGAGGATTCTTTTGGCTAGGGTTTTAGAGATCGAACTTCCAAAAGTCAAGATCAAGAGCTGAGGCTTGGAAGGCATTCTTCAGCAACAAAGAATTCATATACTTGGCGTATTAACCGATTATTCAGTTCAAACAACTCCTTTGACAGAGTTTTGCACTCATTCTGAGTCATAAAACTCGTAAAGAGTTCTCCAATTGTTCCAGTGAAACAAGACGTTCGGATCGTCAACGAGAAGCAAACTCGATACAAGCATTCGAGGGAGGCATCTCATCGCTACCGTGAAGAACCCAGATTTAAACAAAGGGGAGAATTCAGATCAATTCTTCTCTTTTTTATAATCGAAAATCCAAATTGTAATTGAGATTGAGAGAATACAAATTAAATTTCTTTCATTTTATTTACTATAAATTTTCCACCAAATAAGAACAAATCCAAATGGTTAACTGTCGAAAAACAGCTTAAATCTACCAAACTACTTTCGGGGGCTGCGGACACCCATGGGTGTCTCGGCCAAAGCTTGGCCGAGACTTTGGCCGAGACACCTCTTGGTGTCTTGGCCAAAGCTTGGCCGAGACACTTATGGGTGTCTCGCTGAGGCCTGTAGCATTGTTCCGTGTGTTCTGTCCGTTTTCATCGTATCTTCATCATCCGAACTCGGAATTACACGATTCAAAATGCGTCGGAAAGCTGACAAAGAGATCTACAAGCTTTCATGATTGAATCATATGTGGAGTAAACAAGACATGAGGGGTACTTCGTTGCAGGCTGTCTAAAAATCACAATAGATAGTTGATCCCCCATCAAACACCGATGATGGAAGTTATAATCTGACGACTTCCAGAAGGCTACAATTTGAGGACTTTCACGTAGAAGGTTATAATCTGATGACATTCACAACAACTAATGAAAGCCCCAATTCAACAGCCTTCACAATCAACATCGGGAGTTACAATCTGATGACTCTCATATTTTTAAGGAGCCAAGACGAAGATTACAAGATGACGATCTGTGCAAAGCTCTAGCAAAAGAGACTACAAATTGACGGTCTCTTCATATTAAAATGCAGATATCTCTTAAACCGTAAGAAATTTGGCAAAACTGACAGAGCAAACCGAACCCTATAGGGTAGGTTTGGTCGGCTCCGTCTCGTCGAGATAGCCGATTTTCATATATAATTCGTCTAATTCCGACTTACGGTTTGAAAGTTAGGACCTGTTCTTCGCAGCAAGTTATGTTCTGAAGTCCGTCTGCAAGACTGGACTTCGTCGGAACATTGGACTTAGCCTGAAGCTCGCCAAGCCCGCCTAAGGTTCACCTCTGCATTATAGAGTCAAAACGCACGGGTCGAACCAGCGTGGTAACATCAAAACGCACGGGTCGAACTAGCGTGGTAACATCAAAACGCACGGGTCGGACCTGCGTTGTAACCTCAAAACGCACGGGTCGAACCTGCGTTATAACCTCAAAACGCAGAGGTTATCCTTGTGGTATAACATCAAAACACAGAGTTTATGCAGAAATCAACTCTGCACCTCAGGTCCAAAACGCAGAGTTCATCTCTGCGCGGCCTAACTATGCGTTTTCAGCCTAAAACAGGCCCAACTGTGCGTTTTCAGCCTAAAACAGGCCCAACTGTGCGTTTTCAGCCCAAAACACAGAGTTCACCTCTGCGCAGCGCAACCTGTGCGTTTTCAGCCTAAAACAGGCCCAACTGTGTGTTTTCAGTCCAAAACGTAGAGTTCACCTCTGCGCAGCGCGACCTGTGCGTTTTCAGCCTAAAACAGGCCCAACTGTGCGTTTTCAGCCCAAAACGTAGAGTTCACCTCTGCGCAGCGCGACCTGTGCGTTTTCAGGCCCAACTCTGCGTTCAGGTCCAGAAACGCACAGTTCGGGCCCAGAACGCTGTTTTCAGTGTTTGACTCGTTCAAGCACGATTTGAACGGTTCCAGAACCGTTTTCTCCCCAAGATTTGAGGGGATCACTACCCTATCATGGAGAGATTTATGGGGGGCAATTACACCCTATTAAACCCTCATTAAGGAGAGATTTAGGGGGGCGGTTACACCCCTAAATCCCCTATAAATAGTGGGAAACTCAACTGAGTTCGGATCCTCTTTTTTGGCTGACTTTTTGGGGATCCTTGATCGGGCATCTTGCCGCTTTCTGCAGCAACAAGGAGCTTTGGAGATCAGCGACTTGAAGGAGCTCTTGAATCATTTTGGAAGGCTTTTATTGAAGCCTTTGAGATTATTCGGCCTTGGCTTATCAACCGAACTTTCGGTTTAAATCAACTCTTTCATAGAGTTTCAAACTCGATCTGAGTTATCAACTCGTCCAGAGTTTTAAAACTTGCTTTGCAAGTTCTTCTAAACTCGGTCAGAGTTTCAAACCTGCCCTGCAAGTTCTTCTAAACTCGGTCAGAGTTTTAAGACTTACCACGCAAGTTCTCCACAGCGTCAAATCGTGAGGAGAATATATCGTTCCAGTGAATCAAGACCTTCGGATCGTTAACGGAGAGCGAATTCGACGCAAGCATTCGAAGGAGGCACTCCATCGCTACCAAGAAGAACCCAGTTTTAAACAAAGGGGAGAATCAAATTCATTCTCCTCTCTTTTGTAATCGGAATCAAATTGTAATCAATTTTGAGAGAATACAAATCAAATTTTTCTTTCATTTTTTTTACTTCGAAATTTTCCACAAACAGGGCCTAGAGCATTATTCTGTGTGTTCTGTCCGTTTTCACCATATCTTCGTCATCCGAACTCGAAATCATGCGATTCAAAATACATCAAAAAGACGACGAGGAGATCCATGAGCTTCCATGATTGAATCATTTGTGGAGTAAATATGATATGAGGGGCGCTTCATCTTTCGTAAGCGACGCGTAGCTCCCGATCCATTCGTGTTTCCGTTATTCCGAAGTTCTGTTGCTTTGCATGGTTCGTTGACTCACTTCATGCGCCTGTCAACATCAATTAAGCTTCTGTGACTCGGATAGTAATGTTCATCATCTTCTCTTTTGTCTCAAGCCACGTGCAGGAATTCGTGGACAATTTTTAACGCTTACATTTACAATCTCACAAAATCACTCAAATAAACCCTAAACCAAATCTCTCAACTTGCTTACAAGTTTCCCTTGTTAATATGCTTAGTACAATCTCAAATCTCTGATTAACTAAACCCTAAAATCGTGTTTCAAACACAAACCAAATCAGAACAGAAAATAAAGCCCAGGCCTAAACTCGACTGGCGGTCGACCACGTCAAAGCTCGCGGTCGATCGGATAGAATGACAGAATCTAGAAAACCATTATAGGGTTTGGCAGTCGATCGGACCTAATCTCGCGGTCGACCGACCAGAACTCCAGAAACTACCCTGTACTCGTGCACGTTTGCGGTCGACCACGCTAAAGCTTGCGGTCAATCGGCAAGAACCCAAATGCCTTTCCGATTCAAATTTCCTGACCTTTACCAATATTTTTGCCATTTATACAATTCTCCACCTCGGTGAAGTTTTTTAAAAACTAAGCCGACACCAATACCAAACAAACGTCCCACTTGTTATGCCTAGTACAAAGGGGAATAAATCCATGATAACGTACTCAATCTACAGTAAGTCGAGAAACCAAACCCGGCTGCATCAAAATGACTGCCGACATACCCCCTCTCCTAAGGGATCAAGCTATTTGTAGTTCATCCAAATCATCATCAGTGACCTCAACAATCATGAATGTGCAACAAGTTTCGATAATGATCAAATTTGTTGCTCGGAACCACCTTAGTGAGCATATTTGTCGGATTATCCTTCATGTGGACCTTCACAATTTCCACATCACCATCTTCAAGAACATCCTGAACAAAGTGATAACGAATGTCATTGTGCTTCCTTCACATATGTAAAACCTGATTCTTCACCAAATAGATAGCACTCATGCTATTACAATGAATGGTGACAGACCGTTACAAAATACCAAGTTCCTCCAACAATCCTCGAAGCTAAATAGCCTCCTTTACAGCCTCTGTAATTGCCATATACTCTACCTCCATCGTCGACAAAGCCACTGTAGACTGTAAGGTGCATCTCCAACACACCAGCGCATGGGTCAAAGTAAACACATACCCCGTCGTAGACCGGTGCTTATCCAAATCCCCGGGATAATCCGAATCAACATTGCTAATGCACAACTACTCACCTTTAGTGTCCCACACAAAAACTAAACCAAAACTGAGGGTACCATGAATGTACCTCAAAATCCATCTCACGATGTCCCAATGACCCACTCCTGGATCGTGCATGTATCTCGAAACCATGCTCACCGCCTGTGACAAATCCGGCCTCATACATACCATCGCATACATCAAGCTCCCAACCGCGCTCACATATGGAGTCTTCGACATCAACTCTTTATCTTTAACTGTCTTCGGTGAAAGGTCAGCTGAAAGTTTCAAATAGGCTCCTAAAGGTACACTGACTAACTTCGTATCCATGCTAACGTTAAAGCGTTGTAGAACCTTCTTCAAATAAGCTACCTGTGTCAAACAAATTATACCCTTCTCTTTGTTTCTACCGATCTCCATCCCCAAAATGTGCTTTGACTTACCTAAATTTTCTTCTCAAACTCCTTTGAAAGTTGTGCCTTCAACTTATCTATAGCAGACCTAGAAATAGAGGCAACCAACATGTCATCGACATAAAGCACCAACTAGATATACGCTCCTCCTTTCAATTTGTGAAAATACACGCAATGATCAAACTAGCTCCGAGTGTACGAATGATCGATCATAAATCCATTGACTCGCCTATACCACTGTCGAGGAGAATGCTTCAAACCCTATAACGATTTCTTCAACCTACAAACCAACTTATCCTTCCCTACAACTCGGAATCCTAATGGCTGAGTCATATAAATTTTTTTATTAAGATCTCCATGAAGAAATGTCATCTTCACATCCAACTAATCTAACTCCAAACCATATTATGCCACCAAAGCTAGGTAAATCCGAATCGAAGAGTGCTTCATCACCAGAGAGAAAACCTTATTGTAATCAATACCTTCCTCCTGTGCATAGCCCTTCACAACCTACCTAGATTTGAACCTCACTGGAATTCCTTCAATGCCCTCCTTCTTCGTGTATACCCACTTGCAACCAATCGCCTTCCGCCCCTTTGGAAGCTCAACAAGCTCCCATGTATCGTTCTTGTGAAGAGACTTCATCTCCTCCTGCATAGCTACCTACCATGAATCATCCTCTGAACTCTGCTCGGACTCTCTGAATGTAGTAGGCACTAACTCATTGATACGCTCTACCGGAAGTGTATATGTAACTACTATGTCGGTATACTGTGCTGGCATCTGTATGTCTCTCATCTATCTTCGAACCATAATAGAATCCTGAACCTGAGCTGTCGGTCCCTGTTTCTGTACATCTGTACCCGTATCCTTCTCGTCAGCGTCATGCTTGCCTAGCATCACCTCAGTCAACACTCTAATGGATACTATACATCTAGACAATGTAGAGCTGCATTGATCTCCACCACCTACGGTATCTTCTCCATCGGGTCGCTCTTCACCTAATGAGAGCTGGGAAACTTCAAGATAGAAGCCTCATCAAATGTGACGTCTCTACTCAACACAATCTTCCTATCAACTAGATCTCATAGCTTGTATCCCTTGACACCATGCTTGAATCCTACAAATATAGCCTTCCTAGCTTGAGGTTTCAACTTATCAGTCTTAACATGATAATATACAGGGCACCCAAATACCTTGAGCTGGTCATAGTCGCGTGCTGGCTCTCCCGACCTCATCTCCATAGGGGTCTTCCTCTCAATCACAGATAAAGGTAACCTGTTAATGAGGTGGCTCGTATATGAAAGTGCATCAGCCTAAAAGATCTTCTCTAAACCACTATGCACCAACAAACATTGTATCTTCTCCAGCAAAAACCAATTTAATCTCTCTGTCACCCCATTCTACTACGGTGTATGACTAACTGTAAAGTGTCTCTCTATGCACTCGTCTCGACATAGCTGCTGAAAGGGGTCTAATATGTACTCATCACCGTTATCGGATCGCAACGTCTTGATCTCTCTCCCAGTCTGTAGTTTCAACCTCTTCTTCTACTCCATAAATATATCTAGGACTTTACTCTTCTTTTCTATGGTGTATACCCAATAACGTCTAGAATAGTCATCAATAAATGTGACGAACCAATGTCAATCATCAAGATACAATCTTGGTGGGACCCTAAACATCTGTGTGCACGTAATTCAGGATGCCTCTCGTTCTATGAATGGCAGTGCTGAACTTCACCTTCGTCTTCTTGCCAAGTACACAGTACTCACAGAACTCAACCTTTCCACTCTTAGCTCCCTTCAATAGTCCCTTCTTGCACAGCGCCTGTAATGACTTCTCTTCTATGTACCCCAACCTATAGTGCCAAAGTCTGCTCATGTCTGACTCTGAAATAGCTGAAGCTACCTAGCCAATCTCGGTGCTCCCCTTTAGATAATATAAGTTCTGATTATAGCCTCCCTTCATCACCACCAGAGATCCCTTAGTAACCTTTGCTACAGCATCCTCAAATGTCACCTTAAATCCCTTCACCTCTAAATCTCCAACTAAGATAAGATTCTTCTTCAGCTGAGGAACAAATCTCACCTCCTTTAATTCATGGACTACTCCATCATGTATCTAAATCCTTACGGTACCTATCCTATAAATGCCACAAGATTAATCATTTTTATTTTTCATGACAACAACACCCTTATCGAGTCTCTCAAATGATGCAAACCAATCTCGCCTAGGAGTAACATGATAAGTAGAACCAGAATCAATCATCAAATCTGATGCATCCAAGTGGTTCACCTCCCGAGTAATCAATAGAGAAAAGCTCGAATCATCTGAATTATTACCTCTCGTAACATTCACCTCATTGGCCATTTGGCCCTTTTTCTTACCATTCTCCTTCTCCTTAAGCTTTGGACAATCTCTCTTTCAATATCACTGCTCCTTACAGAATGCACATTGGTTCTTTACTAACTGATGATGACCTATAGACTTTAACCTGCCTCTATTGCCACCTCTCGGATATGGGCTTCTACCTCTCGTCGACAATGCCTCTACTGAAGTACTAGCACGAGAAGTCTCATTGTCCTTCCTTTTTAAATCATAGTTCGTCAAAGCGTTAGTTACTTCACTATAGCTGATAGAAGATCTTCTATTCAACAAAGTAAGCACAAATGTATCATACTCCTCATCCGGTAAGGAGACCAACAAAATAATCTCCTTGTACTCATCCGATATCTTCTCATCAACATTCACCAAGTCCGAACAACAACTTAGTGTAGTTGTTCATATAAACTGCTAGTGAGGTATTCCTGGATATCTGAAATCAGAATAACCTACGCAACAAGTACAATCTGTTCTCAACACTCTTCGTAAGGTACTTGTTATTGGGAATTTCCAACATCTTCATTGCGGACGTCACTCCAATCACATCATATTTCATCTCATGCTCCAAACAGGACCTGATCACCCCACAAGCGTTCATATTCAACTTTTCTCATACCGCCTCTTCATATTTTGGTGGCCTCTCATGGACCATGATGGTCTCCTCCAAATTCTGAGCATTTAGCACATCCTGTACGTCGCTCATGCATAAACCAAAATTGATCTCGCCGTTATATTTAACCACACTAATTTTAGTGTTCTGAAAACCAACTTGAACTGTACCCGCCATCTTGTTGCTTTCACCAACTTCTTCACCCATACTCACAAACTCCAAATTATAGATAAAAATTTAAACTTGATAGAATTTAGAATTTACCCAACTAAACCCTAGAACAGATTCTAAAATAGATCTCCTAACCACACGAGGAAAGCAAAATCTTTAACAGCAACCCCAAACAATCTTCACCGAAGCCTAGAACCCCCAAGAACCAAGCTTCCACGATGAATCTTTCTCCACCTAATACTAAAATCCTAGATCTGAAATCTGATACCAATTGGTACGCTCCTTTGCAGAAGCGTGCTCGACAACCAAACGAGTCCGCGAGTCACGGGAGAAGATTAACCAAACCAAACACGAAGACAATCCAATCCAAAATACGACAAATCAAACTAAACACAGAAATATATATGGTTTGGTAATTTTTCTATGTCCACGGGGAGAGGATGAGAAGATTCCACTAAATCAAGGAGAGTACAAAGGGTTATAATCTCACAAAATCACTCAAATAAACCCTAAACAAAATCTTTCAACTTGCTTATAAGTTCTCCCTCTCAATATGCTCAGTACAATCTCAAATATCTGATTAACTAAACCCTAAAATCGTGTTTAAATATATATCAAAACAATAACCAAATCAGAACAGGAAATAAAGCCCAGACCCAAACCCAACTGGCGGTCGACCGCGCCAAAGCTCGCGATCGACCGGACAGAACGACAGAATCCAGAAAACCATTACAAGGTTTGATGGTTGACCGGACCTAACCTCGCGGTCGACCGATCAGAACTCCAGAAACTACCCTGTACATGTGCACGTTTGCGGTTGACCGCGTCAAAGCTCGCGGTCGACCGACAACCATCCAAATGCCTTTCCGCTTTAAATTTTCTGAACTTTACCAATATTTTCACCATTTCTACAACACATACATGCGTTGTATGACCTCTTACCTATGCCAACGCTATGTTTCGCTCAAAAAGGATCCACTACCCAAATAAATAATGTAATGCTAGCCATCAGGGGAAAAGAAGAAGAAGAAGAAGTGACAGACCCTTATGATCAGAGGCTCTTGCCATTTATTAGTTTTCCCAAATTCATCTCCCCTTCTGCAAAAAGTTCATCTCCCCTCCAACTCATAGGTCCCACTGGAAGTGCAAAATATTCTGGGCCCCGCTTCCATCTCAGTCATGCTTATGCTGCCAAAGGTCCTTGGCTTGACCCAGCCGCCATGCAATGCCCACGTGCTTATTTTCGACATCGCCCTCTTCCCCAGGCTTTTACTAGGCCCCTCTCCCTTTCAAAATTGTAATCCAATATAAAACCAGCCCCAGCTGGCTCAAACTCAAGCCATAACACCTCTCCCTTTAATTAACATGGACTCCTCCCCTCAATTCCTCTCTCAAATCCACGATCTCTTCTCGGAATCCTCTTTAGGCTCATGGGAGTCCCTCCCCTTCAACATGGATGACTCTGAGGACATGCTCTTATTTGACATCCTCGCCCAAGTCTCGAATGCTGAGACCAGCAGCAACGAAACAAACACGTGCAACTCCGCAGCACCAAACGAAGAAGAGGTCCAATCGAAAAACCAACCCAAAGGAAACTGCTACCGAGGTGTTCGAAGGCGTCCTTGGGGGAAATACGCGGCAGAGATAAGGGACTCAACGAGGCACGGGGTTAGAGTTTGGCTGGGGACGTTCGAGAGCGCTGAGGCGGCCGCCCTGGCGTACGACCAGGCGGCGTACGCGATGAGGGGAGAGAATGCGGTGCTTAATTTCCCGGTGGAGACGGTGAGGGAGTCGATGAGAGGAGTGAGGGTGGAGAGCGCGGAGGAGGGAGGGTCGCCGGTGGTGGCGTTGAAGAGGCGGCATTCGATTAGGATGAAGGCGATGGGGGTCAGAAAAGGCAAGGAAACGAAGAAGAAAGTCGAGAGTGTGGTGGAGTTGGAGGATTTGGGGGCTGAGTATTTGGAGGAGTTGTTGAGGACCTCAACGGAGCTTGTTGGTCCGTGGTAGATATTGTAACAAATTTTTGCTTAATCTTGTTTTATTTCTAGTCAGCTTCTTGTTCTTTTTAAGAACTCGGATTCTCTCTGCTGTCGGAATGCATCTATCATCATTTAATCAACGACTGTGATTTGTTTTGGACAGAAACGGATAGGGGTCCGAACGTCAATAGATACATATGGATCCTCTTTGAATGAAAAGTAGAAAGTTCGCCCAGTTGGTTTAATGTAGACCCATCTAAAAGCAGAGTATCTAAAAGCAGAGCTTTTCAGAGGGAGATGCTTGTTCTTAGCGAATCAAACTAATTGGTAAATATGTAGGAGCTGCTGAATATGTTTGAGAGGATTGTTCAGTTTCCTACTAAGTTTTAGATTGTTGATGATGATAATGCACAACGCAGAAAAATCATGTAATATCTCACTGAAGTTTTTAGTATCAAAGTGTTGGGTCACTTTATTAAACTTCATAGATATTGTCACCTTAATGCTTTGGACGAAAAAATAGTAGTAATTAGCCAGCACAATTGTGTCCTTGTGATTTTTTCCTTTGTAAGGATTATTATAGTATGGAAGGAAGATGAAGAGAAATTTTGTTAAAATTCATTGATTAATTTGCATCTATATACTTACTACCCGACTTATTTGAACTTGTACAATTCAACACGGAAGACCAAATATTATTAAATGAATTTGAATTCAAATGATCAACTGTGAGAAGAATTTGAATTCAAGATATACACATAATAAAATATACTACCAAACTTATTTGGACACGAAATTTCCAAACTTTTGGCAATCAATTTATAATTTGAAACACAGAACTTAAACGAAGAGCAAATCTCAAATGTGTTTAAACTTAGTTTGAAGTTTTATTGCCAAATGAGTTCAAAAACAGTAGGCATTTAACGGAAGTTGATTAAAATCAATGTGAAAAATCTGCTGTGGTATTTTAATTTCATCAAAATATTAATCAAGATAATCGGACTTTCTTTAGACATCTCATGACAATTCAAAACTGGGATCAAATATTAGATACAGGCTCAGCTCAACTAGAGGTTGATTGGGCACTTATTGCTAAAAATACAAGGTTGATATTTAATTGACAGCAAAGGTAGCCAATGAAAAGCACTTTTCCCATCCTACTGACAAATCTTATAAGATTGAACTATGGATTGCGAATTATGTGCACATCTGATATCAATCCGTTGTTGAGCTTAAGCAAAAATATTGACTAAAAGGAGCTTGACACACAAGGGGGAAACAAAATTGCTTGGCACAACATAATACGGCTATTGCCATTATTCACACTTTTGATTCCCTTCACGTCAGACAATCACCTAAAGTTTATGCTCAAAATATCTCTTCAATGCATCCCTTTACTTAATCCTAAACCTTTTTATTTGAAAGAGCACATCCCCTAAATAAAATAATTTTACAAATAAGACACGTAACACTCTGCTTTCATTTCATGCACAAGAACTCCTGAGTAACACTTCCCTAGTGGTGCACATTCGACGACCATGATTCAAT
>BQKN01065006.1:14876-50008 GCA_022839385.1 Asparagus kiusianus | reverse complement strand
TTGAGTTATTTATTTATGGACTTAACAATCATTATATACATATTTTATTAAGTCTATTAAATTTTTTATAAAGTTTCAAAAGTTTGTTTAAGTCAAAATGATAAAAACATGTGTTTTGAATTTTCATGTTTTGGATAATTTTTGTAAAATGACAAGTTTTCACAAATGTGAAGTGCAATTCTAAAAATTCTTTTTGTAACATGTTCATTTACAAGTTTACAATCATTTTACAAAGTTATACATTTTTTGGAATTTATTTACTATTTTTAAGGTACTTTAAAAATTAGTTTTACTATTCAAATCAGGCGACTAACCAGTCAACAAATGAAAACACCTGGAATAGTCAATAGTTTCTATTTTTATGTTGGTCGATTGACCAGTCGACTGATAAAGTCGTCAGTCGACTGATAAAGTCGTCAGTCGACTGATAAAGTCGTCAGTCGACTGATAAAGTCGTCAGTCGACTGATGAGCTAGAAAATACCTATAACGATTAGTTCATCACTCAACTAATAAAACCCGTCAGTCGACTGATGCTGTAACGACTAGTTTTTTTAGCCTTATCCTGTTTTGGGTTTTTGGTCTTTTTTCCTTGTTTTCTATTAGCTTTGGGGTTCCTATAAATACCCCAACATTCCTCAGTTCTATTTACTCAAGAGAATGTTTTAAGCAAGTTTTAAAAGAGTTTAAGTGTGTGTTTAGTTTGTTTAAGTGTGTTTCAAAGTTTTGTATGTGAATATATTTTCACAAGAGGAAGTGGAGATCAATTCTTGGTGTTTGAGCTTCAATTCATCTCTCCTACTCTTGTCATTTTAGAGAAGTTTTTCTAAACTCAATTTCTAGCTTTATATTTACATTGTTTATTGATTATCATCTCTATAAGCTAGATTTTCATAATTGAGTTTAGTTTGCTTTGATTATACTCTTTGTTCACACACACCCAAATTGAGCTTATTGTTTTTGCATACATAGTATAATTTGGGGTTGTGAGTTTGTGACTTAGAGAGCGAGCTTTCATTAAGTTCTCATCTATTGTAGAGAATAATTTATTTGTATTGAGAGCTTAATTATGAGGATTCACTTTGTATTGCACAAATACACCAAGAGGAGTGTAGAGGTGAGAGACGTGGTCGGTTTCAAGAGGAGTGGGGTTGGTGGTAAAACCTAGAGATAGGTCGTAATTCCGAGCACTTGAGGGAGACACGTGAGAGGCCAACACTTAAGGTGATATTTGTGTAGTTGTATTGTGAGTGATTGTAAACGTTGATCGGTGAGCGTTGAAAACTAATATATTGTTTGGTGTAAACGTTTTCGGGTGAACGTTAAAAACCTAGTGTGATAGTGAATTTCTCCCCGGGAGTGGGGAGCGGAGATGTAGGACGGAAGGTTCGAACTCTATTATCATATTGCTTGTTTGAGTTTGCATTGACGCACTCTTTTTGTTCATCTTATTTAGCTATTGCCTCTTTGTTTATTTTGTCCACTATTTTGTTTACCCTTATTTATATTACTTATCCTTACATATATATCTTGTTACATATCATATTTACTAGGATATTTGTTAGTAAGTTTTTAATTGGCGTTAAATCGGATTAGATTAGCATAAACCCTATTCACCCCCCTTTAGGGTGCTTTCAATTAGTATCAGAGCACTTCCTAGTGGCATTAGGGTTTTTCATGTTCCGTCGGACTCGGTGGAATGTGAGTGAGAAATGTCTCATTATCAGCCAGTGTTTCACGCAGGGCCTCCCTAGTTGATCAAGATAAGCGTAGGAGCTCAAACAGTGTGATCCTTTCCGGATGTTGGCTAGCTGGGCCAAAACATCGAATTAAAATGGACTCTTTGAACTTTCAGGGGTGTCCTTCTTAAGGGCTTTATTGTAACGGAGCTCCTTTATCTTCGGAGCATCACATTAGCGGAACTGAACATGTTCCATAGACCTTTGCAAGCAAGCAAAATGAGGACTGACTCCTTGGTTAGAATAAAGAGTAAAAAAATAATTCCTACAATGCTAGTCATTGAACGGGAATAAAAGGATCACATACATACCTTTTTAAAATGGGATTTGACAGCTTCAACATTGACATAATTTTTAAGATGATCTGATGCAATTAGTGACGGGATCCGAAGCTCGGGCCTGAACAATCTGACAAACATTGACAATGAGTTAAAACTATTTGAAATAATCAAACAAAAGAACAAAGGTCCTACAGCACATTTCACCCACCATAACTTTATAGAGTAAAATTTTGATCATAATAGACTAAACAAATGTAGCAATACGTGGAAATATACGAGAAATAAGTATTGTCATCATGAGAATATTTGAGCTAACAATCAATTAAAGCTGCCCAGCTCATTTTCTCTTTTCCTCTCAACTAGTGTGTACCCCGTGCCAAGCACGGCCCTCGCCTCTTTTCTACAATTCGTTAATGTTGTTTGATCTCAATTTTATTTTTATACAAACTTATTCCTATAGCTAGCAACTATGAAGAACTTCAAATGAGTTGCATTTGGAAAATAGATGCCTATTAATATTGTATGGTGCAAATATAACAATACTACTCCAACAACTCACACATAATGGCCTAATAAAACAATATAGCAACAAAACTATACATTCAATATAACATATATTCATGAGTCAGTCACTTGAGTGACAACCAATATATCATGAATTTTTACGAAGGAGTTATCTCTTGATGCATATTTTAGTTCATCATACAAAATAATGCAAACTATCCTCTTAACTATATCGTGTCTCAAAGACAAACATTATAATATCATATATTTATCATTAGGGGGGAAAAGAAACAAAGCCAGTAAAAAGAAGAGAAATAAGAGCAAAGCCTGAAATAAAACAATTGCAGGCTTAAATGGGGTCTTGGATTATTTAGGAGTGGAAATTTCCTACTCCGAGATCTTCTTAACGACCTTCTCCATCACTTGAAAACCATAGAAGTTCCTCATCACTGATTCTAAGAGAAAAATTATAAAATATGTAACTGACCTATCCAAAAAAATATTATCAAATATTAAAATTTACTACCATAAATCATCAACTAAGTATGATAATCTCTTTATTAATGTGTCTTTTCAAAGATTTGTTCTTAATGTTAAAGATAAATAAATAGAAAATGAACAAATTAATAGTTCATTCTCTTTGATTCTTAATGTTAAAGAGAAATAAATAGAAAATCTTTAGATCTGAGCACATATCAATAGCTTATTACTTTAGAGGAAATATTCAGATCTGAGCACATATTAATAGTTCATTCTTCATTTTTCTCATCAATAAAAGCCCTCCAAAATTTCTAAAAATGATCATTAACTATCATTGACGAAATTTAGAAACTTTAGTTTTTATCTTCATGGTTATACCATCCCTAGTCATCATTAACCAAATTTCTAAAGATCAAATAACTACTCAAAACTGAAACCAAAATAGCACAATAAAGGTCAATCTTTTTAGTGCATAAATGTGTGAAAATGTTTATTTAAAATTTAAAATTTAAAAGTGAAATAAAATTACCGTTTCATAATGTGATGAATCGAGTTGTTTTTGAGTTTAGCTCTATGTTGTGTGGGAATAGGTGTCGTTTTTGATATTTTGATGCTAATTTCGAGCTTGTTTAGCTCTATTTTGTGATATTTTTTGTTTAGTTTATTGCTCTATTTTTTGGGAATACGTGCTCTGTTTTTTATATTCGGTTTATTGCTCTATTTGTGTGGGAATAGGTGTTTTTTTTTGGCACATCGCATATGAAAAAGTAATCCTATAATTAAAAGAGTCGGTATTATCATGTAGTCAACAATTATATAGTTATAAATTGAATAATTTGATAGATTTTGTATTACCTGTTAATTTCCTGGAGCATTAAAATATACAACTTCATAAATTGTTGCTTCTGAAGCCTTTATTGATTCTGGTTGAGTATCGAAGAAATTGACAGATGAAATCACTAACTGCAAGTTGTTCTCACTGTGAGTATTCCTACATGTATAATCAATAACTTATTAATAGTTATATAGACAGTTCACAATTTAATAATTTGACATTATTTTTCAAAAAGTGACAATTAATGTATAGTGTAACCTTATCACATTTGTGTTGGAGTTGTAACTTAAAACTTGGTTTTGTAGAGGAAAAGAGAAAAACTTTAGTCCTACATTAGAAAAGAGATGGGAAGATAGGCTCTTTATAAGCCTTCCCTTTCTCTTCTATGCTTAGAAGAAAATAAAGGTTATGCTCCACACCACACACGCGAGCACCGGCCGGGCCGAGCTCAGTCTCGGGTCGGGTCGGGTAGCGCGCGCACGCGACCTGCGGACACGAATGCAGCTCCGGATTAATGGGCCCTTAATCTGCTATATTTTTATTTTTATTTTTTTGCTAATTGGAACAGTTTAAAACGTGATTAACATTTCAATTTCAAAACGTTAAACGGCTAGAATTAATTGGGGAGATTTATGGACTTTAAAACTAAATTAAAACGTAAATGAAACGGTAATATTCATGAGAATTAAAACAGAATCAAAACAAAAAAGGGTTTTTATGAGGATTTAAATCGGTAATTAAAAACCTTCATTCTTAACCTCTATATAAACAGCAAGCTGCGAGGGCAGAATGCACAGTGTGAAAAACACAAAACCTCTTCTTCTTCTCTGCTCTATACTTGCTATTATATTCTGCTGGTTCCCTAAAAGTCTAGAAGGGTTCGCAAAGCCTTCTTGAAGCTCGTGCCGACGAGAAGGAGGTCGCCTGACTGAGGGTCGTTGTATCTTTAGGAACTTTTGTCGCGTAGCCTTGTACGAGAGGGGGCAATTAGATTCTTGGGACAGTGCTTGCACGCCTCGACCATCAGGCCGTATTTCTAACTTTTATTTACTTTTATTTGATTCAATTATTATTTCTGAGTTATAATATTTATCTGAGACTATCTGATTTAATAATCAACTATTTAAAACTTAATTCATGTTAATCTTTGTCTAAAAAGCTATTATTCACAACAATCTAAGAATCTAATCATGTGCTGTTTAGAATAGTAACATGACTAACATTCTGGTTTTAATGTTAATGTTGTCTGCAATTCTTAAAAACAAAATGTTACACTGCATGATAATTCTGTTGTATGAATGTTTTATATATTTCTGTTGCATTATAATACTAAAACTATTCATTCACCATCAGATTATGGCTACAAGTGAAATTATGTTGGCTAAACCAGAGAAGTTTGATGGGAACAATTTTCGTCGCTAGCAAAACCAAATGAGATTTTGGTTAACAACTCTAAATCTAATAACTGTCATAGAACCAGACAACACATCTTCATCTAGACCAGTTACTAGGCAATCTTCCTCATCTTCCTCCACAGATTCCATTCCTATCCCGAGAACACCTCAAGAGATAGAGTATCATTGTCTACATAGAATCTTAGGAGCTTTATCTGATAGGTTATATGATATATATTATACTATCACTAATGCTAAAGTTCTGTGGGAAACACTAGAGAAAAAGTATGGTCTAGATGATATGGGAATTAAAAGATTTAAAGCTTTTGATTTTAACAAATTTAAAATGGTAGATTCTAAACCAATGAATGAGCAAATTCATGAATTTGAACATATAGTTCACCAATTAAAAGTGAATAGATCTATCCGAGATGAAACGTTTCAAATAGCCTGTCTTAAAGACAAACTTCCCAAGTCATGGTCAGATTTTGCCAAAAACCTTAACCATAACCAATGAGATCTTACCCTTGAACAAGGTTGAATTCCATTAGAATTGAAGAGCAACATAGACTCAGGGAGAAAAATATGACAAAATCTGAACCCAAAGAATCCAAAGTAAACAATATTGAATCCAAACTATTTCCTCAACACAAGAAACGTCCCTTCCACCAAAATCAAAATAAAACATTTAAGAAGAAATCATTTCATCAAAATAAGAACCCTGTCCACTTTCAAAAGAAGGAAGGAGCTGAACATCGAGCATGTTTCGTTTGTGAACAAACCAACCACCTTGCTAAGGACTGCTTTTACAAGAAGACAGAACCACCCAAGCCTAGGAAGGGAGGACCTCCACCTAATAAGTCACAAGTAAACATTGTGACTTTCAGTTCAGCTGAGACTGCTTTCAGGTCTGTTCTCTTTACTCTGAAGTAAACATGACCTTTTAAGCAAATGATTGGTGGATTGACACTGGAGCTAATATTCACGTTTGCTCTAATCAATCTTTATTTTCCACCTATCAGATCTCAAGTAGAGGAACTGTGACAATGGGAAATAATAATGTGGCTCATGTACCTGGAATAGGTCGGATTAACCTAAAGCTGAATTCGGATAAGACTTTGATCCTGCAGGATGTCCATCATGTACCAGACATTAGGAGAAATCTAATTAGCGGATCTTTATTAGTGCAACAAGGCTACAAACTTGTTTTTGAATCAAATAAAGTTGTAATAACTAAGAGATTGAACTTCATTGGTAAAGGTTTTTTATGTGATGATCTTTTTAAATTGAATGTTAAGAATTCTACTCTTACATCTCCAATAGCTTTGAATATCGAACCTTCTATCACTTGGCATCAAAGATTAGGACATGTGAATTATAATTCAATTAAAAGATTGATGCATCTTAATATAATTCCAAAGCTTAATATAAAAGATGATGAAAAATGTGAAATATGAGTAGAAGCCAAACTTCCTAAGAAACCATTTAAAACTATTGATAGAGATTCTGAGATATTAGAACTCATCCATAGCGATGTTTGTGATTCAGGAAGAACTAGAGGAGGTAACAAACATTTTGTAACTTTTATAGACGATTGCTCTAAATATTGTTACCTCTACTTAATTAAGACCAAAAATGAAGTCATAAACAAATTCAAAATATATAAAGCAGAAGTTGAAAATCAGTTGGATAGGAAAATTAAAATACTAAGATCAGATAGAGGTGGTGAGTACACTTCTAATGAATTAAAATAATTCTGTGAAGAGAATGGAATTATTCATGAAAGAACTGCTCCATATACACCCCAATCTAATGGAGTAGCTGAGAGAAAGAATAGAACACTAATGGACAAGGTAAATTCAATGTTAATTAATTCTGGTGTGCTAGAAAATTTGTGGGGAGAAGCTCTCATAACTGCCTGTCATATACTAAATAGAATTCCATTCAAGAAATCTGATAAAACCCCTTACATAATTTGGAAGAATAGAAACCCTAATTTGGATCACCTGAAAGTATGGGGGTACTTAGCAAAAGTTAAAATACCTGAGAATAAGAGAAAGAATATTGGACCTAAAACTGTAGATGGAATTTTTATTAGCTATGCTTCTGATAGTAATGCAAATAGATTTTTAATTATCAACTCTAACATTAATGAGATAGCCAAAAACACCATAATTGAAGCTAGGGATGCACATTACTTTAAAAATATTTTTCCTTACAAGACCAGAGTAAACAACACAGGCCCTAGCCCTAGTAATTCAGATCCTAGTTCTAACCAAGGTGAAACTAGTTCTAAACAAATTAGACCACTAGAAAGTCCAGAGGAGCCTAGGAGAAGTAAAAGAACTAGAATAGAAAAGGTCCATGAAGATTTCTATGCATTACTTGTAGAAGATTCTCCAATTACATTTGAAGATGCAATGAAATCAGTAGATGTTTCATTTTGGAAGGAAGTTATAAATAATGAGATACAATCTATAGTTCAAAATCATACTTGGGAACTAACTGATCTTCCTTCAGGCTGTAAAACTATAGGATGTAAATGGGTATTTAAGAAGAAACTCAGACCAGATGGAACAATAGATAAATATAAGGCCAGATTAGTAGCTAAAGGATATACCCAAAAATCTGGTATTGATTATTTTGATGTCTATTCTCCTGTAGCTAGGATTACTACCATTACAGTTCTTATAACTCTAGCATCTATTCACAAATTAATAATACACCAAATGGATGTTAAAACTACATTCTTAAATGGAGATTTAGATGAAGAAATCTATATGGATCAACCTGAGGGATTTATAGCTTCTGAACAAGAAAAGAAAGTATGCAAACTTATTAGATCACTATATGGTCTCAAACAAGCTCCAAAACAATGGCATATAAAATTTGATAAAATTATACTATCTTATGGATTTGTAATTAATCAAACAGATGAGTGTGTATATCATAAAATAGATAATAACAACAAAATTGTGATATTATGCTTATATGTTGATGACATTCTTATTTTTGGTTCTAACATACAAATCATAAATGATAGCAAACAAATTTTATCATAAAATTTTGACATGAAAGATTTAGATCAAGCTGATTTAATTCTTAACACTAAAATCTTGAAGAATGAGAATGGATATGTGCTGTCACAATCACATTATATAGAGAAAATTCTCAAGAACTTTTATGATCCAAACTGTAAACATGTTTCTACTTCATATGATCCTAATGCACATCTAAAGAAAAATATAGGTTATCCTTAATTACAAAGAGAATATGCACAAATAATTGGATCATTAGGATTCCTAACAAACTACACAAGATCTAACATTGCTTATGCAGTAAATAGACTTAGTAGATATACATCAAATCCTGATAAGAGTCATTGGAATGCTCTAGAAAGAGTTTTAAGATACCTAAAAGGAACTATGAATTATGGTTTACACTATAAAGGTTATCCATCTGTACTAGAAGGTTATTCAGATGCAAATTGGATTAGTGACTCAGTAGATGTAAACTCCACCATAGGATTTGTGTTCCTTTTAGGAGGATGAGTTGTTTCATGGAAATCTACTAAACAAACTGTAATGGCTAGAAGTACAATGGAATCAGAAATGATAGCCCTTGATATTACTAGTATAGAAGCTGAATGGTTGAAAGATTTACTAACTAAAATTCCACTAATGCAAAAACCATTACCAGCTATTTCTATTCATTGTGATTTCAGGTCAGCGATTGACAAATGTCATCAAAAGAATGCAGATATGAAAATGAATCTACACTTGAAAGTGCGACACAAATCCTTAAGATATAAGATGAAAAATCATATAATAGCCTTAGACTTTGTAAGATCAGATAAAAATCTTGCAGATCACTTAACTAAAGACTTATCTAGGGTAGTGGTCCTAGAATCATCAAGGGGGATGGGGTTAAGCCCATAAGAAAAATCACTACAGTGGCAACCCAACCTCGCAGAGGTTTAATGGGTAGAAACAAACTGAAGGAGTGATTAATTGTGAGGAGCACTGAATTTATTTGCTCCCATCCCTAGGGTGATCAATGCTCATAAAAAGCAAGTGAAAGGTCAGTGCTCATAAAAAGCAAGTGAAAGGTTGAGTCTAACTCTTAATGAATCCAAGACCCATGAGGCAGGATGCTTACTTGCTCGCATCCTTATTAGGATTCCCCTATATGTGTGTAGTTGTGAGACCGCGACTATGGGATCAGGGCTGCTCCTTAGTAACACACATGAAAGATACCTACGCAAGGCTGATAATAGCGCAACCCGCTTAGAATTTTTCAAAACTGTACTATGTGTGCTTTCTGTAGAAATCCGATAAATGGGACTGGTTCAAGGCGAAGTCTACCAATCTCTCACGGATCTATACAATTGTTACTAAGTGAAGGTTCAAACCGAAAGGTACCTCCACCGATTACATAGTATAAGGGAACCAGCAATCTTATTTATTTATTTTATTCTACTTTTATTTCTGAATTATTTTAAGTTTTAAGTTATGTGGGGGATTGTTGGAGTTGTAACTTAAAACTTAGGTTTGTAGAGGAAAAGAGGAAAACTTTAGTTCCACATTGGAAAAGAGATGGGAAAATAGGCTCTTTATAAGCCTTCCCTTTCTCTTCTATACCTAGAAGAAAATAAAGGTTATGCTCCACACCACACACGCGCGTGCCGACCGGGCCGGGCTCGGGCTCGGGTTCGGGTCAGGTGGCGCACGCACACGACCTGCGGACACGAATGCAGCTCCGGATTAATGGACCCTTAATCTGCTACATTTTTATTTTTATTTTTTTGCTAATTAGAATAGTTAAAAACGTGATTAACATTTCATTTTCAAAACGTTAAACGGCCAGAATTAATTGGGGAGATTTATGGACTTTAAAACTGAATTAAAACGTAAATGAAACGGTAATATTCATGAGAATTAAAACAGAATCAAAACAAAAAAGGGTTTTTATGAGGATTTAAATCGATAATTAAAAACGTTCATTCTTAACTTCTATATAAACAGCAAGCTGCAAGGGCAGAATACACAGTGTGAAAAACACAAAACTTCTTCTTCTTCTCTGCTCTATACTTGCTATTATATTCTGTTGGTTCCCTGAAAGTCTAGAATAGATCGCAAAGCCTTCTTGAAGCTCGTGCCGACGAGAAGGAGGTCGCCTGATCGAGGGTCGTTGTATCTCCAAGAACTTTTGTCGCGTAGCCCTGTACGAGAGGGGGCAATTAGATTCTTGGGACAGTGCTTGCACGCCTCGACCATCAGGCCGTATTTCTAACTTTTATTTACTTTCATTTGATTCAATTATTATTTCTGAGTTATAATATTTATCTGATACTATCTGATTTAATAATCAACTATTTAAAACTTAATTCGTATTAATCTTTATCTAAACAGCAATTATTCCTAACAATTTGTAGTAAGTTTTTGACTCTTGCTTCCTCACTATTGAAGTACACTTTTGTTGTTGTCGTTGATGAAATCGTACTATAACCTATGTATCAATACATGCATACAAATGTTAATGCATATTTATAGTTCTTAATGTTAAATATATAATAGATGTTGATTTAAATTTTACCTCTAAAGTTGTCATACTAAAACCCCCATCACCACCATAATAACATTATTTGTATCATGATCTTTAAATTTGGAGTCAAAATCGACTGCTAGTTTATTCCATAATGTGACCATACACTCGTTATCCCTGTAAGAAACAATGATTCATATTATTAATAATTATGTCTATGAACTTCGCATTAAGTTATAATACAATCTTACTCTTCATCTATTAGTTTAATAGACCTACATGTCGGCATTTTCCTAGATTTGTGTACTCTCTTATCGGATAGACTTCCTTCACAATCCCTACAATGTCTTTTATAGTATATTCATAATAACTTTATTAGTAATTATAAAACAAATAAGGCCACTAATTACTACCTCTTAGGTAAGTATTCTTATTTTTATGTAAGTATAGTTCATTGAAAGGAACGAAGTTAATTTTTTATGTCTGGTTGTCCCTTGACAGTGAGTGTCATATGCAGTTGAATATCAAATTATTAGTATGATCGAGTATGCAGTTGAATATCAGATAGTGCAAGAATATGGGAATTCAATTTCAGGTTACTTTTAATAGTTAACATGATACTATATGCTTAAAAGGATATTGTGAATGGTGAAATAATATGTACTTGAATACTATCTATAAAAATTTATTTGCAGACACATGAGGCACTATTGTAAAATTTATTAGGTAACATTTATTAGGCACTGATGAAATAATTTGTACTTCCTTATTACATGATTTACACCAGACATTTATTAGGTAACATTTATTAGGCACTGTTGAAATAATCTATACTTCCTTATTATATGATCTACACCAGACATTTATTAGGTAACATTTATTATGCACTAATTACATGAAGACTATACATGAGGCACTATTGTGATCTATGTTTATATTGTCAAATGATTTACTCAATGTCAAGAAACTATTGCTAATGATTTTCCTTGTTTTGTAGGACATTGATATATATATATATATATAGGCTTTGCAATCAGGCAACATGCAACATGACAACGGCAACATGACAAACTACTTGGATTTACTCAATGTCAGATTTCTTAATAAAGATGGTAAATAACAGTGAAGATAATATCAAAGGCTAGACTTAAGAAGAGTCTTTCGAATTACCTAATGTAGTGAGAGCTAATTTTCTTGAGTGAATTATGAATGTAATGAATGTAATTGTATAATAGTAGGTACTTGGAGGGAGAAACATGAGTTTGGAGGGAGAATCGATGCATGCATTACCTTGGTTGTATTTGAATTTCAAACAAATGGTAAAAGACATTTGAGGGGGTGGAAATAATTATTTTAATCTTTAATTTTTGAATTAAACCGCTCAAATTGCACGTGGCTGTAAAATTATATTTCTATAATAATATAGGACAAAGTTAATTTGTCACATGATATAGTAATGAATGCTATTTTAGTTGTTTAGAGATGTGGTCATGACGGAGTGAAAAGAGCGTAGAAAGCCAACATCCTTCACCAATTCCCATTTTCTATGAAAATGTGTCGAAGCAAACCCCAAAGGCCATCTCTAAGAAATACAAATATTAAACAAAATGGCATTAACAAAATGACATTATCTACATAGAGAGGAAAAAAGAATATAATTATCTACAAAGAGAGGAAGAGGAAGATACCAAAATATTCAAAACCAATAAGAGGGTTCACATAAAAAGAAGTTAAGACTAAAATTAAAATAAAATTCTTATGACTCATTACGAAAAAAACATAAAAGAAGGGAAAGCATTAGAAACTACCCTAAAAACACATGTTAATCTTGTGTGATCAGTCTGGGCAAGATGTTCCTTAGCAAGGATTCCTTCTCTACTAATTCCATGGTGATCGAGACCACGTAGAGGCTCTCGATTAAATGTGTGTGCGCGCATGCGCTTGTGGGAGTCAAGGATCAAATCCGAAGAAATATGATAAATGGAATTCTCTGAATTGATGATTTGACAAAAAAGATTTAACTAATTATAGATGAAGAACAAAAATTAAAAAACAATGTTTACAATTATCTTTTCAACATCTCGCTTCTATCCTGATTGATTTTCACATAGCAGCATGGAAGCATAATCTTGTAAAAGTCTAAATGATTTTCAAACAATGCAACTCTAAGTTCCATTCTCAATTTACCTCAAGCATAGAAATCTAACTTTCAATTTCTAATTGCTACGTTGAAATCATGAGAATCAATTGAATAAGCTTTAGTTCTCTCTTTTATATAAACCCTAATTCAATCTCCCGCTACAAGTACAGAAAAGTAAAAGCAATTCAATTTCCAAAGTCAAATAATATACCAAACTCATCGGTTTCAATAAACAAGGGCGAGATTAGAACAGAAAACCTAAATTAATTTACAATTGAAAAAAATCGAAACCCTAACTTACAACTTACAAAACCATGAGTCACTAAATTTTTCAAATTGAGGAAATACGTCAAAAATATTCGATTAAAAACGGCTGAGTCAAGAACCAAAACTCCTATGAAGCAATAAAACTTGGGAATTCATAATACATATTTACAAGAGATCTTTGATAGATGACATGTAAATTTGGTCAGGGTCAGGTTAAAAGCTTCCCTAATATAGGGATAATAGAGCTGGTTTCACTAACCTGTGATTGTTGGCTTGGAATAAAGAACATTACAGTGGGTATAGTCATAAAAACAAAATGAAATATCACTTGTAAAGTATTAATCCTGAGCAATAGGATTGAAAAATATAACAGTAAAGTTGGAACCAAGGCATGCAGCTAAAATCTGGTTACTAAAAGTTAAGTAATCACTAACCCAAGATTGTTGTCTCGAAATAAAGAATATTACAGTGGTTGTAGTCATAAAAACAAAATGAAATATCACTTGTGATGTATTAATCCGCTGAGCAATAGGATCAAATGCGTAATAGTGAAGTTGCAAACAAGGCCTGCAGCTGAAACATGATTATTGAAAGTTAATTAATTTTAACTAGCCTTTTGATAACAATATAAGGTCCCAAAACAGGTGCAAGCAAGAAATAGATTGGATGTAAAAATGTTGAATACAAGATACAGAGATAAGAGACTAATGAGGTCCCTAAACATCTTTCAACAATCCAACTGAGAAATAAATTCAACATAAATGAAAAAAATATCATAACATAGCACTTTTACCTCTCCCTGCAAAGCATAATGACCTATCAAAACCTAGTTGATCCAAGAATATTAAAGAAACCCAAGATTAAGTCGGGGAAGCAAGCGAACGTCGGGGAAGCGATCTTCGCGAGCTATTGCAAGTCGTTCAACAAGGGGAGCGATAATTTCAAGGGTTTCGGCGAGGGGTCCACCGACGACTCGTTCAACTTCACCAGTTACGCCGGCGAGCTCTCAAGCTTCAAAGTCTACAACAATCTCAAGAATGGGAACCGGTTCTCCTTCAATCCCTACGTCAACGCGTCGACGGTGGCGAAGGAGGCTGACGTGGAGGCGGCGGCGGGATCGAAGGAGATGCCGATGAAGACGACGTGGAGGTGGCGGCTGGAGCAGAGGAGGAGGAAGAAGATGGCCAAGGGATTTGAGAGATTGGGGTTTGAGATGAGGGATTTGAAGGGATGGGGTCAAGGGGTGTGGGGATTTTAGATTTTAGGGGAAATTTTTGGGAAAAAGCGGAAGAGAACGAATTTTAGATTTTATGGGAAATTTTTTAGGGGAAGCATAAGAGAACGGAGAAAGAGAGATGTTTTATTTTAAAAAAATAACTAAATCACCAAAGAAGTTTAAACTGTTTGGGCTAAACATCCCAAACGGTTAAACCCGTTTGGGGGTTACGTTTGGGATCTCCTAACAGTCCAAATAGTTTCAACCATTTGGATTTTGTTATCCCAAACGGTTTTAACCATTTAGGCTATCTTTACTTGTCCAAACGGTTCTAATAACTGTTTGGACTATTCTGTTTTGTACTAGTGGGAGTGGGTTTTTAGTATTGTGTCGGTTGGTTTAATGGATAATGTATAGTTTATGTTGTTGAATTTGTTAGGCTGAGAGGGAGGGAGAGGAATTGTCGTGGGGTAATTTAAATTTTGAGTATTATTATTTGAATTTAACTTTAAAGTGTTGTCGGTTTAAGACTTGGTTTCAAATTTAACTTTATGACGTTGTTCATTATCTATAATTAGAGTAGCACTAGGATTTTATAATCCAAGTTTCAATCTTACTTTAAACATTCTCGTGAGAAGATTCCTAGTGAGATTTAAAGTTTAAAATTAGAGGATTGTGATCTAACTCTTAGGATTTTCTCTCTCCTCTTCTTAATTGATCCCACATCTAACAAAAATACTTCTTTTTTTATTAATTTGACATACACATTATAATTTCCCTATCCAAAATTATAGTCTTAAATCTAACATAATTATTATTTAATATTATTAAATTATTTAATATATTTCATATGAAATGTTAAATACTTAAATATTTTTTATCTAAAAATATTTCATGCATCTAAAATAAAATACATTTAATATTTAATATATAACATCTAGAGATTAAATATCTTTATTATTTAGCATATCTTCATATATAAAATAATTTAAAAATTTTAATCATCAATATTTCATATATGTAATATTTACGTAAATATTGCGTTAGATATAAAAAAATATACAAATTTATTACATATATTTTACATTCAAAATATTAAGGTCTAAAACTTTTAAGAATTTTATAACAGTAATAAATTTTATTTATTCATCATTATAAAATTATAAATATAAATGAATGTAATATTTAAGTTTAAGTAGAAAATATGTTTAATAATAAATATATTTTTCAATATTTCGAAATATTTCATATTAATACATTCAATATTAAATGTATTCCACTTAATACTATTTAACATATTTAACATTTTTTGTAATTAATATTATTAAAATCTAATATATATTGTATTTATTATTAAACATATTTTTATATAAAATGTATTTAGTATTTAACATATCGTAAATATACAAACTAATTGAAATATTAAATATATGTTTAATATTTATTTAAATATTAGATAAGAAATACAAAAAATACTTAGTAGTAAATGTAAGTAATATTTAATATACTAAATTATTTAAATATTAAATATCAAATATTTAATATTTTAATATTTAAAAAAATTAAAATATATTTAATATTAAATAATAAAATTTATAAAATTATAAATATAAATGTAGTAAGGTATTTAAATTTATGTAGTAAAAATATTTAATTATATACTTACATTTAAATTTTTTAAATATTAGTACATTAAATATACTAAATTTTACATAGCATTAACACAACATGTTAAAATATGTTGTGTTATAATATAACTCTATATTACATTATATATTTTTGATAACGCCACAGATTGTATCAAAATATCATAATAAATTATATTTTAATTATTATATTATGTTATAATGGAGTTTAATAAATAAAATAATTTAAAATAAAATATAATAAATTATATTATATTATCATTGAATGTTATATTATATAATAATTAATACAGTATATTCAAATAGTATGGTATATTATATTATTATTTGATAGATGGTAATATAATATATTATAACATAATCAATTATATGTTATTTTTCTATATTATAAATGATAAAAATATATTATATTATAATATACCACATCAAAATAGATATAATTTTTCATGTTATAAAATATTATAACATTATATATTACTTTAATTTAATAATATATAATATTATTATTTAATATATGGTAATGTGATATATTACAACAAAATCAATTATATGTTGGCAAAAATTTCAAATTGGTATATTTTGTTTACACTTAGTGACAGTTTGGCATATAAATTTTTTCCGGCGACATATTAGTATATTTTTTTCCTCCGGCAACAAATAGGCCTTAAGTTTGGCTGGATCCAATTTTATGGTGATTTTTCTCACATGATGGCTCACGTGTTGCAAACGTGGCCTAACGTGGCTTCCAGCATGGCGATAGTTGGGATGTTTTACATTTTTTTACCGATATTTGGGGGCAAAAATGTTTAACCCCCCGTTACAAAAATGTTTAACCTCTGTAATGGATTCGTTTGAGAACTACGAACTAATTCGCAATCTCGGCGACGACAATGGAGGGAGGGTGACCCACCTAATCGGTACAAGCCCACCGATGAGCTCGTCGCCATGAAGTTCATCCCTCGCGATGACCGCATCGACCAGCTCGTCCTCCGCGAGATCGTCAACCATCGTTCCCTCCGCCACCTCAACGTCATCCTCTTTCACCGCGCCTTCTTGACCCTAACCCACCTCGCTATCGCCATGGACTTCGCCTCGAGTGGAGATCTCCTCGCCTCCTCTCCCGCGCCTCCCCTCCCCCTCTCCCCGAGCTTGCCGTCCACTTCCTCTTCCACCAACTCATCACCTGCGTCTTCTCCAAGTAAATAGTTGGGCTTCCTCTTTCTTGATTTTCCTCCAATCTAGGGTTTCATCTGCTGAGAGATCTAATCATTTATCTTCAAATAGGAGTTTTCGATGGTGGAGAATTGATGGCACTCGTCTTGGAAGAGGGAGAATGAGAGCTCTGGTTCAACTCTACAGCCTCTGCTTCCCGATGACGTCAAGTTGTCTGGAAGGTAACCGCTTGTTTAAGCAGCAAATTGTCTTAAAGTTCCAACCCTTAGTGTCACGTTTGCATCACGTGAGAAAAATTGTTGCAAAATTGGATCCGGCCAAAATTAAGGCCTATTTGTCGTCAGAGGGAAAAAATATACCAATATGTCGCTGGAAAAAATTTATATGCCAAACAATCACCAAGGATAAATAAAATATACCAATTTGGTATTTTTTTAATGATCAATTATAAATAATAAATTATATTACATTATATTATAATATATCACACCGAATAAATATAATTTATCATATTATAATATATTTTAATATTATATATTACTTTTAATTAATATGTCATATTATAGTAAAAGATTAGTAGAATATAATGTTATATATTATATTATATTATATTATATTATATTATATCATAATAAATAATATTATATATTTCATATTTTCATAATTAATATATTATAATATTTGTTAAATTTACTATTAAATATTTTATATATTTCTTATCTAGTATTTACTATTAAATATTAACTAAATTTATTATTAAGTATTTTATGTATTTATTATCAAATATTTAAATAAATATTAAATATATATTAATACTTCAAATTGTTTGTACATATAAGTTATGTTAAATACTCAATACTTTTATATAAAGATATGTTAAATAATAAATACTTCTAATATCAAATATGTTAGATATTAATATTCTTAATTACTAACAATATTTAATATATTAAATAATATTAAATTGAATAAATTCAATATTTTTGAATGTATTTAATGCATTCATCTAAAATATTTCAAAATTTTAAATATATATATCTTTAACTAAAGATATTTACAAATAAATTTAAATATTTAAATTCATTTGTATTATATTATATTATATTATATTATATTATATCATATCATAATAAATAATATTATACATTTGAAATTTCATATTTTAATAATTTAATTTATTAAAATATTAGTTATGTTTACTATTAAATATTTTATATATTTCTTATCTACTATTTACTATTAAATATTAGCTAAATTTACTATTAACTATTTTTTGTATGTCTTATCTAATATTTAAATAAATATTAAATATATGTTAATATTTCTATTGGTTTGTACATATAAGATATGTTAAATATTAAATACTTCCAACATCAGATATGTTAGATATTAATATTCTTAATTACTTAAAATATTAAATGTATTAAATAATTTTAAGTTGAATAAATTGAATATTGAATATATTTAATGCATTTATCTATAATATTTCATAAACTTAAATATATCTATCTATAATTAAATATATTTACTAAATAAATTTACATATTTAAATTCATTTATAGTTATATTTTGTAATGTTTATTAAATAATTATTATTATTATAAAATAAATAAATATTTTAAAACATAATATTTTTAATATAAATTATATATAATAATTATGTAATTTTATATTTCCAATGCAATATTTAATATATCTTTATATAAAAGTATTTGTTATTTTACATAACTTAAATATACAAGCCAATTGAAATATTAACTATATGTTTATTATTTATTTAAATTTTAAATAAGATAAAGAAAATACAAAGTAGTAAATATAATTAATAAATATCAAATATTTAAAAATTTTTATTAATGTCATATTTTCAATATATTAATTTTAAATATTAAATATTATTTGTATTTTATATTAAATGTATTCTAGTTAATATTGTTTTATACATTTATTATTTTTATTAATTAACATTATTAATATGAAATATATCTTATATTAAAAGTATTTATAATTTTATTTCTTCTACCTAATATATTCTGTTACAGCTACATTTTCCTTTAATTTATTAAATGATGCTACTATTTTAGGATATATGACTTTTCCTATTATCTCATATTCTTTTGTTGCTTTTATTACTTTTATTCTTTCAATCCAATTTATTATCATTTTGATATTTATTTCTTCCTTATTTGTTATTTTTATTGGATGAATAAAGCTTTTTATCTATTTTGTATCAGAGCTAGTTTCATCTATCATATAATCAAATTTTTTAAATTATATTTTTGTTACAAAACATAATTATAATGATATTATAGAAACTATATTATAAAAAGATATAGTAGATTACTCTATGACCGAAGAAAACGTACAAAAAATATTTTTGCAAGCTATAGAACAGCTATATAATGTAATTTTTGGAGAATCAATGCATTGAGCAACAACAACATAGTCAAGAAGAGGAGAAACATCGCAAACAAGAGTACAGTTTATGAGTGAAATGCCAGGAAAATCCCAATAGCTTCCGGAAAATGTTATAGATGATTTAGACTTTGAAGAAGAATTTTATAGTACAATACATAGAAGAAAATATATAAGTTTTATGACTTCAAAAATGAAACTAAAAAAATGTAGATACAGTAATGTTAGATGAAATATTGACCCCGGGCTTAGACTCTGCAACATATATTTTAAATTTAAATCCAAAATTAAATAGGGATGAAAAATAAAATATTTAATAAACTCGTCACAAAACATATTTATAGTACAAAAGCTTTCATGGGATTCAGTTGAAACCATAAATTATATAAGTGCATTGTTACGAGGTTATATAACTCAACGGTTAAAAGGATTTGAAGGAACTATTGAAGGCAAAAATATTATAGATGAAATTAAAGTAGAAAAATCTTAGTAGAGCTATAGCCTGATTTGGTAAGATGTAATTAATACATTCATGAGAGTAATAGAAGAACATGATGAAAATCATATTTCAAAACATAAGGGAATGTTCGACAAAGTAATCTTTAGTAATATCGCTAAATTAGAATGATATACATAAATTCTTGAAGAACATTATTATTGTCTACCAATGACATAAAAGGACGATATTTATAGACACATTCTCATAAATTCCTATCACCAATACATAAAAAACTATTATCATGATTTTCAAGTTATTAAATAGTATAATAACTAAAAACAAATATTAAAGATGATTTACCACACAAAATAGCATATGTTTACAAATATATAAATGATTACTGTATTGAAAGCCGTATACGAACCAAAGTAATGTTACAAACAAATAGAGAAAGTCTAATCAATCATATATATTGGATGATTCAATTTCTAATTAATTTATGTCACAATTTTCACTTATCTTTAATCTCATTCCAATTGGTATAGCCGAACTATAGTACTGCACTACAAGAAAAACTATAAATGTCCAACCCAAGATAAGGCCCACATGAGGAGGTTTACATGAATTAGAATTCTATCTATAAGAAGTCTACATGGATTAGAACTCTATTTAGAAGAGGATTTGGATGATCTATTTGAAATAGGAATAGGTCTGGAGAATTCTATATAAGAGAGCCCTGAGATCAATTTTTAGATGAACAATTTTCGGGTGAAGAGTACTTCGGTGCTACAGTAACCATGGGTTTGTTATAGTGCCGCGAGGAGAGAGAAAAGAGAGAGAAGAAAAAGAGAGAGAGATAAAAGTTCAGATTCCAGATAGCTCGGATGTCCGATTACAGTGATTCAAAAGCCGTTGTCTTCAGAACGATGACGCCGTCAAGGGTACAATGCTGATTTATCCTCGGGAGTTGGAGATTTTTGGTGAGACATGTTTTAGGGTTTTGGTACCCTAGAGGTAACACTATATCTTTCTCTTATGATTTAATCCTCAAGTTCAGGTGTAACTTGTAGGGATTGTACTCTTGATTTATAGTGAAACATTTCTCTCTGGATTGCCCCGTGGACGTAGACACGATTTGCTGAACCACGTTAAATCTTGGTGTTTAATTGCTTGTGGTATTTTCATTAGTGTCGTTATTCATTTAGTGTTTAATTCCGTAGATTAATCTCCTTAAAATCTCCTACAAGTGGTATCAGAGCCCTGGTTTGGGGTGTGCTTTGGGATGGAAAAGATGGAGAGTTTTGGCACAATGATAAAATTAGATGATTCCAATTGGCAAGTATGAAAATCCAAGATGGAAGATATTCTGTATTGTAAAGATTTATATGACCCTATTGAGGGAGATAAATCCAAGCCAGAAAAGATGACTGATAAAGAATGGGAGAAACATCATAGGAAGACGATCAGTTATATTCAGATGTGGATCGACGTTAGTGTGTTTCATCATGTATCTGGTTAGACTAATGCGAAGTCTCTTTGGAAGAAGCTTCAGGATCTCTACGAGCAGAAGACCGTAGGAAACAAGGCGTTTATCATGAGGCGTTTGGTGAACTTAAAATTTAAAGAAGGAAGCAACATAGCAGGACACTTGAATGAGTTTAAGAGTTTGATTAATCAATTAGCTACCATAAAGATGACTATCGATGATGAGCTACAGACTTTATTACTATTGGGTTCTTTGCCAAAAAGTTGGGAGACACTGGTTATGACAGTCAGCGACACAGCTCCAGATGGTGTGTTATCGATAAGTATGGTTACTAGCAGTTTATTCAATGAGGAGACTTGGAGGAAGTCTACATACACAGATAACTCACAGGCACTTGTCACGGAGAACAGGGGCAAGAGAAGGTACATGGACTAGTTCAGAGATTGTGGCACATCCAAGGACAGATTAAAGTCTAAAGGAAGAGGTTGCTTTTATTGTGAGAAGCCAGATCATATCAAGAAGAATTGTTGGGCATTGAAGAAAGAGCAAGCTGGGAACAAAGATAAAAAGAAAGATGAGAAAAAGAAAGCTGACAGTAACACTACAGCTACTTTGTCTGAGACCGATGTTATTATTATTTGTAGGGAAGAAGACTGTATGCATGTTACAAGTCAGAATTCCAAGTGGATAGTGGATACAGGAGCTACATGTCATGCTACCTCCAATCGAGACCTTTTCACGCTGCATAAAGCAGGTGACTTTGGCAATGTGAAGATGGGCAATACCAGCCACTCGAAGATTGTGGAACTTGGTGATATACACTTGCAGACAGATGTTGGATGCACATTGATCTTAAAAAATGTGCGGCATGTTCTCAATTTGCAGCTCAACTTAATTTTGGGTCTTGCTTTGGACCGAATGTGATATGAAATTCAATTTAGTAGAGGAAAATATAAAACCACCAAAGGCTCTCTTGTGGTGGCTAGAGGAAGTGTATGATGCAATTTATACAAGACTCAAGCGAAGACTTCATGTGATTCTTTGAGCGTGGCTCAAGACGATGACACTCTCAGTTTGTAACATAAGAGGCTCGGGCACATGAACGAGAAAGGGTTGCAGATATTAGCAAAGAAGTCTCTCATTCCCTTTGCTAAATGTTCGTCACTCACCTCTTGTGGTTATTGTTTATTTGGCAAACAACATAGAGTTTCTTTTAATAAGCCTTCTAAAAGAAAAGATAATATCCTGGATTTGATTTATTCTGACGTTTGTGGTCCTATTAAGGTGGAGTCCTTGGGTGGCAATAAATATTTTGTCATATTTATTGATGATGCATCGCAGAAGATGTGAGTCTTCTTGTTGAGGACAAAGGATCATATATTTTTAGTCTTCCAGCAGTTTCATGCTATGGTGGAGAGGCAGACAGGAAAGAAGTTGAAGTGTTTGCGCACTGATAATGGAGGAGAGTACACTTCCATTGATTTTAGAGATTATTGCTCCAAGTATGGTATTCGATATCAGAGGACAGAATCCAGCACACCACAACATAATGGAGTTGTAGAGGGGTACAACAGGACCATTGTGGAGAAAGTCAGATGCATGTTGAAGATGACGAAGTTACCTAAGAGCTTCTGGGCTGAAGCTGTTCGCACTGCATGCTATATAATCAACAGGTATCCTTCAGTTCCTTTGGGTTTTGATATTCTAGAGAGTGTTTGGTCAGGAAAAGACATTTCCTATTCTCATCTGAAGGTGTTGTTGGCCTTCTTGTTTTAATGATGTTTAACAAACAATTTACTTCTAATGTTGTTTGTCTAGTGTTTGTGTTTTTGTATTTATTCTAGGCAAATAATATATTGGAGGATGGATGGAATAGAGCTTCAACGATCATATCCAAAGGAGGTTGGTGGAATGTCGAGTTGAAGCCCTTGCAATTCAAAGTTAAAGATCAAGTTCAAACTTCATCCGCATGTGTACCAAGTCGAGCTTATTGAAGATCAAGATCATAGCTTGGGTAATCTAGTTTAGGTTTTATATTATGTGTGTTAGATACTCTAAACTCAATATCATATACACACACATTTTATTGGTTTCCTTGTATATATATGTTGTCATATATATATATACCACACAAGTTTTGATTTTCATATTTATAAATATGAAATTACATATTTCATATTTATTATTATGATTTGGTTTATCTACTTAGATATAAAACAAATATATTTTCATATACATATTTCAAATAAATATCATTTTCTATTGTATTTGTGAAAATATTGTTTTCTCAGTATGGACTTAATAACAATCATATACATCTTCTATTAAGTCTACAAAATCATTTTGTATTGTTTTAAAACATGGTTAAGCTAAAATGTCAAAACTCATATGTTCACATTTTCATGTTTTGGACTATTTTGCAAAATAATGATATTTTTTATTTGGAAAGTCCTATTTGGAAACCAGTCGTTGTAGCATGTTTATTATCATGTCTACAATTATTCCCCAAAGTTTGATATTTTTTGAAATTTGTTTGATATTTTTACACAGGGTTTCAAAATCAGATTTTTATATATCAGTTCACGGTCGACCGCCACAGTCGACCGCGCCTGAGTCTTTTGCATAGTGGGCAACAGAAACTTTCGCGGTCGACCGTCACGGTCGACCGTCAGCTGAAAATTTCTCGTGGTCGATCGTCGAACTCTCTGTTAGTTTTTCCCTATTTCTGAGCTGCTTGCGGTCGACCGCGAAAATTCCACGGTCGACCGCCAATTTGACCATTGGACTCTAACGACTAGTTTTTTAGAGCCGTTGCTGAGTTGGTTTTTTGGTTTTTTCTTGTTTTTCTTTGGCTTTGGGCTGTTGTCTTGAGTTCTTATAAATACCCTTCATCCCTCAACACTTAAAGCAATCCAAGAGAACGTTTTAAAGAGTTTTAAAAGGAGTTTAAGCTTGTTTTAAGCTTGTTTAAGGGTTTGGTTTATGAAAAAAGTTTTACAAGAGCTTGAGGAGATTATCAATTGTATTTTGGGCATTCAATCCATCTCTCTCTTATCATCTAGAGAAGTTTTTCTAAACTCAACTCTAGCTTTTATTTATAATTATTTGTTGATTATCATTTCTATTAAAGCTTGTTTTATAGTGAGTTTAGATTTGATTTTATCTCATTGTTACACACACCCACTTGAGCTTATTGTATTTGCATTCATAATATATTTGGGTTTGTGAGAGTTGTAACAATTGACTGTGAGCTTTCATTGTATTCTCATCCATATTAGAGAACAAACATTTATTGTATTGAGCCTAATTGTGAGAATCACTTTGTAATACACTTGTACACCGAGAGAAGTGTGTGGCGAGAGTCGGGGATCGTCCCAAGAGGAGTGGCGTCGGTTGACGAATCTAGGGAGAGGTTGTAACCGAGCATTTGAGGGAGACACGTCTAGTTCAACACTTGAGAGGGTGTAGAGTGGGATTGCAAGAGTGGTGATTGTAAAGTTTTTGGTTAGCTAGAAAACCGTAGTGTGAGGTGTAAACGTTATTCGGGTGAGCGTAGAAAACCCGGTTGTGATAGTGGATTTCTCCCCGGGAGTGGGGAGCGGAGACGTAGGACGGAAGGTCCGAACTCCGTGATCATTTGAGTGTGTTTGAGTTTATCATTGGCGCATTTGCTTTTGCATTTATCTTATATCGCCAATTGTGCATTGCTTATTTATTTCATCCACTAACTTGTTTATGTTTATTTCACCCTTGTGTTAGTTTATATATCCTTGCATATATTTTTATCATATAGGATATATCTCATTGTTCATATTGCTGATCCTTGCTCATATATCTTGTTTTATTTCATACTTGCTAGGATAACTTATTAATAGTTTTTAATTGGCATTTAATCAAATTAGATTAGCATAAGACCCTAATCACCCCCCTCTAGTGTCTAACAATTGGTATCAAAGCTTGGTGCTCTTTGATTTAAGGTCTAATCGTCTTGAGTTAAAGATTCAAGTTATCTTTTTGTGCTAATCTTGTTTTGATTGCATTTGTATCTTGCTTGCATATTTTTACAAATTATGAATATGAATGATGCATCTTGTTTAGTCTATGATTCTAGTATTGCTCCTAAATTCAATGTTTTCACTTATGCTCAATGGTGTTTTAGACTCAAAATATTTGTTCAATCTAAAAATATTAATTTATGGGAAATCATTGATTGTGCTTATATTATGCCCACGTTGGAGAAATCCAAGTGGAAAAAACATGATAAAAAGATGTTTATTATGAACAAGCTTATGTTAGAATTTTTATTAAAAGCATTTGATTCATTTATGTCTAACAAGCTTGATTCTTTTGATAGCGCTTATACATTATGGAAATTCATAGAAGCACATCAAGGAGACTTGGAGGCGATCAGACAAGCTTTGGAGGATCCCGCTTCAAGTTCTAAAGGAGCTTCATGCACACGAGCACTAGGCGATAGCCCTAGTGAGGTTTGCGAGTTTGAACCCGATAAAGATTTATTTAGTGATGAACTTACTTGTGCTAGTGATAAATTATTGCATGCCTACAAGAAATTGCGAAATGATTTCATTAATTTACAAAGCAAGCATGTAATTTTGAAATCCGATCATGAGTCTTTAGCTTATAAGTTTGATACCATGTCTAATGAAAATATGATCCTTAAAGAAAATAATAAAAAATTAAAATTGGATCATGATTCTTTGCTTTCAAACTTTGCTAAGTTAACTCATGAAAGAGATAATGCCATGTTAGAAGTAGAGAACATACAAAATGATATTGCTTCCTTTATAAATAACTATTTATGTTCTACTTCTAAAAGTGCATATGTGCCTAAAAATGAAGACTTGAATCTTATGAAAAAATGTATTTCATCTTTAGATTCAACTCTTACTACATGCATTAATAATCATAAGAAGCTTATGGATATGTGTGCCAAGTCTAAGTCAAAATCATCTACTCATTATGCACCCATATATGGCAAAACTTATAAGTGTTCTCTTTGCAGTCGTAAAGGTCATTTAGCTAAGTTTTGCTATGATGCACAAAAACATAAGAGTATTAATCCTTCTTGTGCATCTCATGTAGCTTCTTCATCACATACACATGCATATGCTTATCATGCATATCATAAACATGCTAATGTATTTAAATGTGATCTTTATGGACGTTTTGGCCATTTGGCAAAATTTTGTTATGATTTGAAAAAGACTTTACCTTTGCCAAATGATTTTATTAAGCCACAAAAGTTTAAATGTGATGTTTGTGGTAGATATGACCACTTAGGAAAGTTTTATTCTGATAATGTTTCATATTTGCAAAATAATCTTAAAAGATCATCTTTGTTTGCAAATGTTTCCCGTGCACGAGCTAATGGTCCACAAAAACAAATGGATCTCTTTCATTGTACAAATTATAATCGGAAGGAGTGATTATTGCTTTGACCGTGTTAGTGCACTAAATATGCCCAAATGGGTTCATAACCCAAGGGCTTTGAGCTTTAATGATAGGGGTCATGTCCCTAAATCTTTTGGTACCAAGAGTTCTTGGGTACCAAAACAAATTTAATTTTTAAACCAAGAATTTTAGTATTCTTATTTTTTCTTTTCTTGGTTTTGAAAATTATGTCTTAAAATCTTTTTGTTATGAAAACAAATTTTCTTTGATCAAATCTTTTTTGTTTTCATAATTATTGATCTTGTTTTGATGAGAGGTTTGTATTTATATAACCCCCCGGATTATTGGGTGTTTATTCCCAAATCTTGTTTACCGGGTGCTAAAATGTTCATATGGGTTGATACTAGCTCAAGAGCTAGATATAGTTGCCTCTTTTGATTTTTGAAAATCAATGATGGTTTGGGTTTATGTGATTATGGTTGATTTATGATTTCATTTGGTTGATTTTTTTCATTAGAAAACTCTTTTTGCATGATTCTCATGTTATTCTCTCATTTGTGTTCATAAATCTATTTTTACATGGTTTTTATTTTTTTGATGTGTGACACTATTTTTCATATTGATATATTCATATGTGTTCTCATGGTCTTTTGTATGTGAGTTGTGTTTAGCATGTTTCTTGCTTGCTCACATATGTATGCCTTAGCATTCATTGTATATATTCATTAAAGCATTTTGATAGGGGGAGCAATCCCTATATCTTTCTATGTGTTATACTCACCCATGCATATTGATAGGGGGAGCTTTCGCCCTCTTAATTCTTTTGTCCCCTTTTTTTATGTTGTCAAAGGGGGAGAAAAATTGTGAGTATATTCTTTCTTGTTTATATGCATGACATATTATACTTTGTATATTCATTATTCTTTCATGCATATATCCTTTTTGTAAATTGTTTGTCATCATCAAAAAGGGGGAGATTGTTGGCCTTCTTGTTTTGATGATGTTTAACAAATAATTTACTTCTAATGTTGTTTGTCTAGTGTTTGTGTTTTTATATTTATTCTAGGCAAACAATATGTTAGAGGATGGATGGAATAGAGCTTCAACGATCATATCCAAAGGAGGTTGGTGGAATGTCGGGTTGAAGCCCTTGCAATTCAAAGTTAAAGATCAAGTTCAAGCTTCATCCGTATGTGTACCAAGTTGAGCTTATTGAAGATGAAGATCATAGCTTGGGTAATCTAGTTTAGGTTTTATATTATGTGTGTTAGATACTCTAAGATCAATATCATATACACACACATTTTATTGGTTTCCTTGTATATATATGTAGTCATATATATATACAACACAAGTTTTGATTTTCATGTTTATAAATATGAAATTACATATTTCATATTTATTATTGTGATTTGCTTTATCTATTTAGATATGAAACAAATATATTTTCATATACATACTCATATGTTTCATTTTCTATTGTATTTGTGAAAATATTATTTTCTCAGTTTATGGACTTAATAACAATCATATACATCTTCTATTAAGTCTACAAAATTATTTTGTATTGTTTTAAAACATGGTTAAGCTAAAATGTCAAAACTCATATGTTCACATTTTCATGTTTTGGACTATTTTGTAAAATGATGATATTTTTTATTTGGGAAGTCCTTTTTGGAAACCATTAGTTGTAGCATGTTTATTATCATGTCTACAATTATTCCCCAAAGTTTTATATTTTTTTTGGAATTTGTTTGATATTTTTAAGCAGAGTTTCAAAATCAGATTTTCATATATCAGTTCACGGTCGACCGCCACGGTCGATCGCGCCTGAATCTTTTGCATAGTGGGCAGCAGATACTTTCGCGGTCGACCGTCACGGTCGACCGTCAGCTGAAAATTTCTCACGGTCGACCGCCGCGGTCGACCGTCGAACTCTCTGTTAGTTTTTCCTTGTTTCTGAGCTGCTCGCAGTCGACCGCAAAAATTCCACGGTCGACCGCCGATTTGACCGTTGGACTCTAACGGTTAGTTTTCCAGAGCCGTTGCTGAGTTGGTTTTTTGGTCTTTTTTTGTTTTTCTTTGGCTTTGAGTTGTTGTCTTGAGTTCTTATAAATACCCTTCATCCCTCAACACTTAAAGAAATCCAAGAGAATGTTTTAAAGAGTTTTAAAACGAGTTTAAGCTTGTTTTAAGCTTGTTTAAGGGTTTGGTTTATGAAGAAAGATTTACAAGAGCTTGGGGAGATTATCAATTGTATTTTGGGCATTCAATCCATCTCTCTCTTGTCATCTAGAGAAGTTTTCCTAAACTCAACTCTAGCTTTTATTTATAATTATTTGTTTATTATCATTTCTATTAAAGCTAGTTTTATATTGAGTTTAGATTTGATTTTATCTCATTGTTACACACACCCACTTGAGCTTATTGTATTTGCATTCATAATATATTTGGGGTTGTGAGAGTTGTAACAATTGAGTGTGAGCTTTCATTGTGTTCTCATCCATAGTAGAGAACAAACATTTATTGTATTGAGCCTAATTGTGAGAATCACTTTGTAATACACTTGTACACCGAGAGAAATGTGTAGCGAGAGTCGGGGATCGTCCCAAGAGGAGTGGCGTCGGTTGACGAATCTAGGGAGAGGTTGTAACCGAGCATTTGAGGGAGACACGTCTAGTTCAACACTTGAGAGGGTGTAGAGTGGGATTGCAAGAGTGGTGATTGTAAAGTTTTTGGTTAGCTAGAAAACCGTTGTGTGAGGTGTAAACGTTATTCGGGTGAGCGTAGAAAACCCGGTTGTGATAGTGGATTTCTCCCCGGGAGTGGGGAGCGGAGACGTAGGACGGAAGGTCCGAACTCCGTGATCATTTGAGTGTGTTTGAGTTTATCATTGGCGCATTTGCTTTTGCATTTATCTTATATCGCCAATTGTGCATTGCTTATTTATTTCATCCACTATCTTGTTTATGTTTATTTCACCCTTGTGTTAGTTTATATATCCTTGCATATATTTTTATCATATAGGATATATCTCATTGTTCATATTTCTTATCCTAGCTCATATATCTTGTTTTATTTCATACTTGTTAGGATAACTTATTAATAGTTTTTAATTGGCATTTAATCAGATTAGATTAGCATAAGACCCTAATCACCCCCCTCTAGGGTCTAACAATTGGTATCAAAGCTTGGTTCTCTTTGATTTAAGGTCTAATCGTCTTGAGTTAAAGATCCAAGTTATCTTTTTGTGCTTATCTTGTTTTGATTGCATTTGTATCTTGCTTGCATATTTTTACAAATTATGGATATGAATGACGCATCTTGTTTAGTCTATGATTCTAGTATTGCTCCTAAATTCAATGTTTTCACTTATGCTCAATGGTGTTTTAGATTCAAAATATTTGTTCAATCTAAAAATATCAATTTATGGGAAATTATTGATTGTGCTTATATTATGCCCACGTTGGAGAAATCCAAGTGGAGCAAACATGATAAAAAGATGTTTATTATGAACAAGCTTATGTTAGAATTTTTATTAAATGCATTTGATTCATTTATGTCTAACAAGCTTGATTCTTTTGATAGCGCTTATACATTATGAAAATTCATAGAAGCACATCAAGGAGACTTGGAGGCGATCCGATAAGCTTTGGAGGATCCCTCTTCAAGTTCTAAAGGAGCTTCATGCACACGAGTACTAGGCGATAGCCCTAGTGAGGTTTGCGAGTTTGAACCCGATAATGATTTATATAGTGATGAACTTGCTTGTGCTCATGATAAATTATTACATGCCTACAAGAAATTACAAAATGATTTCATTAATTTACAAAGCAAGCATGTAATTTTGAAATCCGATCATGAGTCTTTAGCTTATAAGTTTGATACTATTTCTAATGAAAATATGATCCTTAAAGAAAACAATGAAAAATTAAAATTGGATCATGATTCTTTGCTTTCAAACTTTGCTAAGTTAACTCATGAAAGAGATAATGCTATGTTAGAAGTAGAGAACATACAAAATAATACTGCTTCCTTTATAAATAACTATTTATGTTCTACTTCTAAAAGTGCATATGTGCCTAAAAATGAAGACTTGAATCTTATGAAAAAATACATTTCATCTTTAGATTCAACTCTTACTACATGCATTAATAATCGTAAGAAGCTTATGGATATGTGTGCTAAGTCTAAGTCAAAATCATCTACTCATTATGCACACATATATGGCAAAACTTATAAGTGTTCTCTTTGCGGTCGTAAAGGCTATTTAGCTAAGTTTTGCTATGATGCACAAAAACATAAGAATATTAATCCTTCTTGTGCATCTCATGTAGCTTCTTCATCACATACACATGCATATGCTTATCATGCACATCATAAATATGCTAATGTGTTTAAATGTGATCTTTGTGGACGTTTTGGCCATTTGGCAAAATTTTGCTATGATTTGAAAAAGACTTCACCTTTGCCAAATGATTTTATTAAGCCACAAAAGTTTAAATGTGATGTTTGTGGTAGATATGGCTCATCATGAAGTCTAATGCACAGCGAGACAAACTTCTTTCTTGCATTCACTATCCTCTTCGCTCGTGTCATCGTCACCAAGTTTGCCTCCCTTAGAAGAGACGCCGAACGAAATATGAACTTTTCACCATCCTTGGTGAATTTGTACTTCTGAGCTCACCTTTCGTAGATCTCGTATCTATCCCACAAGTACGAATTGCTCAGTATAACCTGACAAATATCCAATAGAACGACGTCGCACGTAACCTCGTTAATATACGACTTGTGGAGCACAAATCTAACAGTGCATTGATCAATTACACTTAATCCCGTCTTCTTCTGAATCCACCCTAATGGATAGGGTTTTGGATGCTTGACTGTCTTCTCACCCATCTTTTGAACCAAGGTCTCGAATATCAAATTGTTTTTGCTACCTGGATTAACAATGACATCAACCAAACTGGTCGTCACTTGCAACTTCAGCACAAAGAGCTGCTCTCGGGGGTCTTCGTCCTCTTTCGTGGCCTGTTTTCCTGTCATAAGATTAAGACTACTGTTGGGCTCTATCATTGCAGGAACTTCCTTCGGACCCTGTGCTATCACGTATGCCTTTTTCTCCTCTTTCTTCTTCAACCCTTTTGGGTTCAGATGAGGATACTTCTCCCTGCATCGATCAGCGATATGTCCTGTCTTCTCGTAGTGACTATAAATCAATTTTGCTCTCCCTGGATCACTCTTCTTCTCCTCCTTATGTTTGGAACCACTAGACTCACCTTTCGTCTGTTTTACATCTCCTTTTGCCTCGTTGCTCTTCTTTTGCTTGCCCTCGATGGCAATAGCTTTCATGCTTGCCTCTGTAATAGACTCGATCGTGAATAGCTTCATCTCCTTCCGGATGTATTCGTTCAGACCCGCCATGTACTTTATGAAGATGGAGTATTCATCCGTCATGATGTTTAGAACCATCGCCTGCTGCTGGAACTCTGTCGTGTACTCTTGAACGGTCTGATTGAATCTTTGGCGCAAGCTGTATTACTTATACCAACGCTCCTTACGGAACCCCACTGGATAGAACTGCTTTCTCAGTTGCTCCTTAAACTTGTTCCACGAGACTGTCTTCTTCTCCTGCCTGCAGTAGGGTTTCCACCATGTCAACGCATGCCTTGAAAGCTTCAAAGTTGCGAACACAATCTTCTCCTTGGATGAATATCCATAGAGAGTGAAATACATCTCCATACGCTCGATCCAATCATCGAGCTTCTCCACGTTGACACTTCCATCATAAACAGGAATATCTACCTTAAAATTAATTTTCAAATTCTGGTAGTAATTCTTACCCCCTTGATGTGGAGCAGTCTTAACAATCTCGGCCTCCTCATCAGAACCAGTTTTCTTGCCCTCTCCATCGGACTCTTTGAGCTTCTTCTTACCCTTCGAAGAAGATTCCTCCTTTTTGTCCTTTTCATTGATGAGACCTACGAGCTGATTGATGTAGAACCGATCGTCTCGATTTGCTTCTCCATTGCATCAAGCCTTGCTGAATTATCACCTTTAGTCATCTTCTCCTTTCTTAATTTCTGGACTCCTTCCAATGAAATAAGGATCTCGCCTAGCTTCTTGTATTGCGATCGAGTCAGGACCATACACAGGATGCCCCCTTTATAGGATCTGATCGCTTTGGTACCAACTTGATACGATTCGTCGTACGAACACCTTTGATCGCGGAATTATCAAAAGTGGTTGAGAAGAAAATAACAAAAACACAAAGACAATTCAGTGGTGGTGAAGGAAAATACCCTCTAGATTATGATATGAAAAGATTACAATCCCTCTCTCACAATCTCACTAGAATCGAGAACAAACTCTCAATTCTCTCTAAACCCTAATCTCTCTTGATTAGAATCTCTCTTTGATTACATCTAATTGATTAGAAACCCTAAACAATCCATTATATAGGTGTAACAACGTGGATGGCAAAGTGGTAAATAACCAAGCCTAAACCCCATAGGAACAAACAAAAACCCAAACGAACCAGGAAACCATCAATGAGTCAGCTCATGTGCATATATGAGTCGACTCATGATACATGGGTCGACTCATGACAGTCATGAGTCGACTGGTCAGAAACTTCTGACAAAATGGTTGGATTTTATGAGTCGACTCATGACAGGCATGAGTCGACTCAACCTGATGAGTCGACTCATGTGCATGTATGAGTCGACTCACGGGCTGAAAACTGGATGCTTCGATTCTTTGATTCGTCGTCTCGTTTCACGCTTCGACCTGCATTCCACTGTGTTGTTTTACACCTCTATTCTCAAGTTACCATGAGAATCATCTATCCTCAAGCTCCCATGAGGATCGCTAAGTTCCGAAGAGAAGATACACACGTATCACAAAGTGACATGCTCTACAACCTGTCCGATTAGTACTGCGTAAACCAACCCTAAGCGTATAAACTAGGAGCGCATAAAGGGCATATACTTCTCTCTATAAATAGAGGCCCTCCATTCAAAAGAAAACGGCTTCACTTGACTGTGGATTTTTCTTAGGGGCCCTCAACTCTTGGCTCCTCTAAGCTAGCTAGGCTCTGTGTGGGCATGGTTCTCCCCTCCATAGCTAATTTTTGCTCTTCAAGAGGACTCCTTTGGTTGCCATGGGCTCTTCTTTTGGTTCTTACACCAGCTACCACTCCTTCATTGGAGTTTGCTCTTCTCAAGGGTTTCTAACCACCCAAAGCTACTGTTCATTCATTGGAGTTTATCCTCTCAAAAGGGTTTGTAAAACTTACGTACCCATGGGTTTCTAATCGCCCACGAGAGCAACTTCTCCCTCACCTGAGTTATCTTTTTCTCACAAAACCATCTATGAGCACATTAGAAAATTTTAAATCTATTTTCAATTAATGGGTTGGGTTTCTTTTTAGCGAAAGAGATAATTTTAAATCTATTTTCTTATTAACAGGTTTAAATTGTCATTTACACTAAAGAAAATTTAGTTCTCAAACTCTTAGATTTGTTTAGTGGATCTCGTAGGAATTTGGGAATGTTGGTCACAAGTTTTCTTTTCTTGATCTTTTTTCATTAACTAATTCAGTAACTATTTTGGAGCTTCAAGCATTATTCTTCATCCTGTTCTAATTTTCATGAAATCTAATACTATTATAAAAGTGGATTGGGATGTTAAAACATTTCTTCCGAAAATACCCTTTGAAACATATACATACATATATAAAATACATGCATCCATACATAAACCATATCATAACCCCTAATTAAATGCATACTCATAATACATAAAATACATATATCCATGTATCCATACAAAAATCATAGCATAACCCCCAATTAAATGCATACTCATAACTCCCAAATAATTTTATTTTAAAAGTCATAAACGTGCAAGTCATAACCCCAATTAAATGCATACTCATAACTCCCAAATTATTTTATTTTAAAAGTCATAAATGTGGTATAAATGGTTTTTATTTTGTGGTAATCACAATATTTAAATAGAACGGTTATGATAATAACAATGAATTAAAACTCGAAACAAATGCACTTTTAATTATGTACTAAATGTTGTTTACACTTCTGTAACATCTCATCATCAAATTCGGTTATGATAATAGCAAAAAGAAGGAAAGAAAGTAAGAA
>BQKN01065006.1:0-14866 GCA_022839385.1 Asparagus kiusianus | reverse complement strand
TGTAAATTATTTACTATTCAAGTAAGCCTGAAAACCTTATGTTAGAGGATTTATATTGGGCGATTCTTCAACGGGATTGCATTTGATTTTCCTCAATAAATGAATTTAAGGTGAAGGCACAATGATTAAAGCACAAAAGATACATTTAATACTTTTCCTTCTCAACTAAAGTACGACACTCTTAATCTTCTTTAACTCCTCATGCAAATCAAAACCCTCTTCTTCTCCTCCGTATCATAACCTCTACATTCAACAATATATAACGCCCCCATCCCTGCCTCCTTCTCCACAATCCATTCACCATAACAAAGAATACCGATATCTCTCCTGTAAAACATATATAGATTGCTGAAACTATCTATCATTTTCGCGCTAACAAACCCAGTCATTTTTTAATTTCGCGTATGGACCAACCTTGATGACAACGGTCTTGTGGACTATTGGAGCGACATGATGTAGCTTCAACATCGGTGCTCTAATAAGATCGTATTATTCTTCGTGAATAATGAATAGCACATGGCCTTGACTGCAGATGATAAGCTAGCTTCATCTCATTTTTATTTTTAGTTTCTGTACACAGTTATCTATGCTTTCTGCAAGATGTCTATGCTATTATACTTCGTATCGCAGTTTAAAAGGAAAAAGTTTCCCTCCATTCGTAATTCACTTTGTTGTGATTGGTATTGCTGAAAGTTACAACAACTAGATTTGAGAAATTGATAAACATGTGACTGAGCTTAATGTTTCATAAACATCAGTCAAAGTTCATATTATCAGGCCCTTGAATTGTTGCTTTCCTTCTCTGTGCTTACACATGAAAGTGGTTATACGTGCATCGCACGTGCACTATACTAGTAGTATTAAATGTGAATTGAAGATAGGATCCTGTAACGTGTCCATAATATTTTTAATACACTTGCATAAACATCCATTCAACTCAGAGTCGAAGTTCAAAAACTCCTCTACTGCTTACATATCATTCATGCATATGCGCACATGTAATCGTGGTCCTAAACTATAGAGAGGATTCATCAATCTAATTTCATACGGACTTTAGAAATGAGACGTGACATTTGACACTTGTTTCCTTTTATACTGATCAGGTGATATCAAAGGTCAATATTCAGACCTCTTGGGAGTGTTCGAATATGGCGGACCGCCGCCTGAAGCCAATTATCTGTTCTTAGGCGATTATGTTGATGTAGGGAAGCAGGGTATTGAAACAATGTGCCTTCTTCTAGCCTATAAAATCAAGTATCCAGAAAACTTCTTGTTGGGAATTTAACGCCAAAATCCCTAAGACAGCAGAAACACAGAATAGAAAAGTATATCAAGTTTTAACGAGGTTCGGCAACTGCTTACGTCCTCGGAAGCCACACAGTAAATTTCTTATTTAATTTAATAAGAAATTACAATTCAAGAGCGAATCTCAAACTTGAGATTCCTCAAAAATAACAATTGTTACTGTAGCTATAGTACGATTCCCTTTCTTCTTAAATACCCCTCTTAACTTCTTTTACCCCCTCTTTAATTTCTTTCTTAATGATTTCTCTTTCAAAACCACGAGAGAGAGAGAGAGAGAGAGAGAGAGAGAGAGAGAGAGAGAGAGAGAGAGAGAGAGAGAGAGAGAGAGAGAGAGCGCTGGAGAAAAACGCGAGAGGAGAGAGGAGTTCCGCCGACTCTGGAATGACCACGAGAAGATGAGGAGAAGAAGTAAGTTCATCCCTGGCTTGTGGTTTCCCTTTTATAGGGAAACCCCAGCTCACGACAGCCTGTCGTGAGCTATCCTCGAGCTCGCCTGCAAGGGCGTGGATTTCGCCTGACCAAAGTTCGCCCGCTCGAGACCCGAAACTCGCCTGCAACTCTAGATTCGACTTCGCCTGCAAGAGGATCATGACCTTTGAGCTCGTCGCCACGAGCTCGCCAGACCTCGCTCGCCTGGACCGCGTCGCTCAAGGGCTTGCTAGACAGATCTCGCCTGAGCTTCATCCTCGCCTGGAGAAGCTCGCCTGCAAGATTGATCTCCACACTCGATCCAACAATCTCCTATTTGGAGATAAAACCGTCACCAGTAGGCTGTCTCATCATGCTCCTCCTCCTGTGTGGTTCCGCCTTCATCATCTAAGCATGAAGGCCAACTGAAGTTGTGCACAACTCCAGTTTTAGAATTGTCACCGTCTTTGTTAACATATCTACTGGATTCTTACTTCCTGGAATCTTCTCCAGTTTCAACACGTCATCTTCCAACAGGGATCTGATGAAGTGGTACCGAAGCGCAATATGCTTCGTTCTAGAATGAAATGCGGAATTCTTAGCCTAGTGAATCGCACTCTGACTATCGCTATGCAAAACATTCTTCTCCTGTTTGAATCCCAGCTCTGTTAACAAACCCTGAAGCCATATCATCTCTTTACTGGCTTCAGTCACTGCAACATACTCAGCTTCTGTAGTGGATAGAGTGACAATCTTCTGTATCTGTGATATCCAACTAATAGCTATAGTTCCGATAGTGAATACATAGCCGGTGGTGCTTCTTCGGTGATCGACTTCGCCGTCGAAGTCTGCATCTACGTACACTTGCACTTCCACCTTTCCCTTACCAAAGTGCAAATACTTCTGTGTGGTGCCTCGTAGATACCTCAGAATCCACTTGACTACTTCCTAATGAGCTTTTCCTGGATTCGACATAAACCGGCTGACCACTCCCACTGCATGGCCAATGTCTGGTCTCATACAGACCATTGCGTACATCAAACTTCCGATAGCTGAGGCGTAAGGGACCTGAGCCATACTCTCTTTCTCTTCTTCTGTTTGAGGAGACTGATCCTTCGATAGACGAAAATGGCTGGCCAAGGGTATGCTCACTGGCTTGGCGTCGCTCATGTTGAATCTTTGCCAAACACGGTTGATGTACTCCGTCTGAGATAACTGCAAGAGACCTCTCTTCTTATCTCTCGTGATTTGCATCCCAAGGATCTTCTTCGCTGGACCCAATCATTCATGCCAAACTCCTTTGACAGCTGCTGCTTCAAACTCCTGATATCCTCCATATTTGCTCCTGCAATCAACATATCATCAACATACAGCAGTAGGATGATATAACTGGACTGATATCTTTTGAAGTAGTAACAGTGGTCGGCGTTGCACTTCTGGAAACCTTCCTTGTGCATGAACCCGTCAAACTTCCTGTACCACTGCCTTAGGGCTTGTTTCAGGCCATACAAGCTCTTCTTGAGTCTGCACACCAGGTTCTTCTTATTTTCTTCTGAGAAACCTTCTGACTGGTGCATGTATATCTTCTCTTCTAGATCTCCGTGAAGAAACACCGTCTTCACGTCTAACTGCTCGATATGAAGATCTTCAATAGCTACAATACTCATCACTGTTCTGATAGTATTTAGCTTCACCACGGGAGCGAAAATATCGGTGTAGTCAATTCCTTCCTTCTGTTAGAATCCTTTGATAACTAGTTGGGCCTTATATCTTCTGGAGACGTCTTGCTCTTCTTTCACCCGATACACCCATTTGTTATGGAGTGCCTTCTTACCCGTGGGCAACTCAGCTAGTTCCCACGTCTGGTTTGAGATGAGAGACTTCATCTCATCTTTCATAGCAAGCTCCCACTTGCTCGCATCTCCACCCTGACAAGCTTCATCATAGCTTTCATGCTCCCCTCCATCTGTCAACAACAGATAGTTCATGTATCTCCTGTTGGGTACAGGAGGCCGTGAAGATCTCCTTAAAATCGGAGCTGGTGCGTCGGGCTCTTGCGCACCATCTTGTCCAACAGACTCTTCTGGCTGAGGATCTTTTGAATTGGGTTTTTCCGAGAGGTTACTTGGGACATCATCTATATCTATAAATATTGACTCGCTCTCTGAGTCATCTGTCTTGTGCATGTCCTTGTACATCACCTTCTCGTTGAATATCACATCTCTGCTCCTGATCACTTTCTTGTTTTCGTTGTCCCAAATGCGGTAGCCAAACTCATCTTCACCATAGCCGATGAAAGTGCATTTCTTTGACTTGGGATCAAGCTTATTCCTGCCTTGATCACTAATATGCACGTAAGCTACACAACCGAAAACTTTAAGATGTGAGAGTTTTACATCTTTTTCGCACCATACCTCCTCTGGTATTCTATGCTCCAATGGAACCGATGGACCTCGGTTGATCAAGTAAGCTGCTGTGTTGACCGTTTCTGCCCAGAACTGCTTCGGTAGGCCTGACTATACCCGAATGCTTCTGGCTCTCTTTGTTAACGTTCGGTTCATCCGCTCAGCTACACCATTTTACTGAGGTGTGCCGGTCACGGTTCTCTCCATTCTGATCTCGTGCTCATAGCAGAACTTCTTAAATCCGGTGTCTTTATACTCACCGCCATTATCGGTCCTGAGCTTCTTTATTCTCAGACCGGTCTCGTTCTCGACCATAGCTTTCCATCTCCTGAAAACTTCAAACACTTCTGACTTATGCTTTAGAAAATAGACCCACACTTTCTGAGAGTGATCATCGATAAAAGTCAGGAAGTAGTGTTTTTCACCAATGGACGCGGTGGTTGTTGGTCCCCACACATCTGAGTGAACGAGCTCTAGCTTCTCTTTCCTCGGGGTTCTGCCACTTGTCTGAAAGCTGACTCTCTTCTGCTTTCCAAGTATGCATTCTTCACACATATCCATCTTCACTGACTACAGTCCTGGGAGTTTTTCCTTTGTGTGCATGATCTTCATCCCCTTCTCTCTCATATGACCGAGTCTCTGGTGCCACAGCTTTGAAGTCTCATTGCCTGCTGCAACTGAGATCAAACAACATGCACCAGCTATCATATATAGGGTACCAGTCTTCTTACCTCGGACAATCATCATTGCGCCCTTTGAGATCTTCCAATCATCTCCATGGAAGGTCATAGTGTATCCTTCGCCAGCCAACTGGCCTACGGATATTAAGTTCTTTCTCAGGTCGGGAATATGTCTGACATCCTTCAGCTCCCATACTGACCCGTTCAACTAAATTTTTACCACACCTTTGCCCATAATAGCACACGGTTGATCATCACCAAGATATACATATCCAAGATTTCCGAGGGTATACTTCTCAAAAAATTCTTTCTGAGAAGTAGCATGGAACGACGCTCCTGAATCTAACACCTAAGATTCCTCCTTGCTTTCCAAAGAGCATATCAACGCGTCGTCTCCTCCTGAGGTGGAAGTGACATTCACCTCTGCGTTCGCCTCCTTCTCCTTCTGTGCACTCTTGCACTGATTCTTGTAATGCCCGGTCTTTCCACAATTCCAATACTCGATAGCCTTCGAGCTGTTGCTTGGATTCCTTGACTTGGACCTCCTGTCCTTTGATCTACCTCTGTAGTTTGATTTGCCTCATCCGTTCCCTCTGGTTGAATTTCTACCTCTTGACTCTGTATGCAATACTGAAGAGGTTGTAGCTTCACCCGACTTTCTCCGTCGGATCTCCTCACTGAGAACCAGATCACGAACGTCGTCGAACTTCAACTTGGTGCTTCCCGACGAGCTACCCACAGCTGTGATTGTAGCGTTCCAACTCTCTGGTAGGAAATAAAAAAGTATCAACGCCCGAACTTCCTCATCAAACTCAATTTCAACTGAACTCAATTGGGTTGTGATCGTGTTGAGTTCATTGAGGTGTTGTACTACTGACGCGCCTTCCGCCATTCTCAGATTGAATAACCGCCGTATCAGATGAACTTTATTTGCGACTGATGGCTTCTCATACATATTTGAGAGAGCTGCCATAAGACCCGCCGTGGTCTTCTCCTTCGCTATGTTGAACGCAACATTACGAGTCAACGTCAATCTGATAACTCCGAGGGCTTGTCTGTCTAGAAGGTTTCACTCATCTGCCTTCATAGAAGCTGGCTTCTTCCCTGATAGTGATTGATATAAATTTTTCTAATACAGATAATCCTCTATCTGTATTTTTCAGAATTCGAAATCTGTTCCATCAAACTTCTCAAGTCTTATTTTTTCTTCATCTACGGCCATGGCTCTCACTCGAATCAGACTTCTTCTAGATCGTTTTACGCTCTAATACCAGTTGTTAGGAAATTAACGCCAAAATCCCTAAAACAGTAGAAACCCAGAATGGAAAAAGTACACCAAGTTTTAACGAGGTTCGGCAACTACCTACGTCCTCGGGAGCCATACAGTAAATTTCTTAGTTAATCTAACAAGAAATTACAATTCAAGAGCGAATCTCAAACTTGAGATTCCTCAAAAATAACAATCGTTGCTGTAGCTACAGTACGATTCCCTTTCTTCTTAAATACCCCTCTTAACTTCTTTCACCCCCTCTTTAATTTCTTTCTTAATGATTTCTCTTTCAAAATCACGAGAGAGAGAGAGAGCGCTGGAGAAAAACGCGAGAGGAGAGAGGAGTTCCCCGCCTCTGAAATGACCACGAGAAGATGAGGAGAAGAAGTAAGTTCATCTCGGGCTTGGGGTTTCCCTTTTATAGGGAAACCCTAACCAGCTCACGATAGCCTATCGTGAGCTGTCCTCGAGCTCGCTTGCAAGGGCATGGATTTCGCCTGACCAAAGTTCGCCCGCTCGAGAGCCGAAACTCGCCTGCAACTCTGGATTCGACTTCGCTTGCAAGAGGATCACGACCCCGCCTTTGAGCTCGTCGCCACGAGCTCACCAGACCTCGCTCGCCTGGACCGTGTCGCTCGAGAGCTTGCAAGACAGATCTCGCCTGAGCTTCGTCCTCGCCTGGAGAAGCTCGCCCGCAAGGTTGATCTCCACACTCGATCCAACACTTCTTTCTCTTGAGAGGGAACCATGAGTGTCCGTCCACAAGCCGTATCTATGTGGGAAAAAACATATGCGTGCTGGAGGTCTGTCTCCGGAATTGGATAATTTACATCAGATCCGAAACCTACCACGCCCGACTGATGTACCCGATACCGGATTGGTCTGTGATCTTTTATGGTCAGATCGATCCTGGTAAAGATGTGAGAGGATGGTGTAGGAATGATAGAGGGGTTTCATATACTTTGGACCTGATGTAGAGGATGGGTTCCTCCTGAAGCATGACCTCGACCTTATCTGACGTGCTCATCAGGTAATGGGTGATCTTTTGGGTATAAATTTCACACAAAAAACCCCAATAGTTAGTTTTTTTTCCTCTAGACGCCAAAATGTTTTCCCACATAATCACCCGAAGTGACGAAAATGCACATCGTGCCAAACGTAAAATCTTTTTTTTTTATCCTTCTTCTTTTTATAATAAAGCTGTTTTGCAAGACAAACCGTTACTTTAGGCAATTTGGAAAAAGACACCTCTCTCCCTTTTCCATCTCCTCCTACTCCCAATATTAAGGATAAATATTAGTTTCCTTTCTTATTCTTATTTAATATTCTTTTCCATGATTATGTACATATTTACTTTCCTTAGAAGTCCTGTAACTTCCTTATTGTACTCCTAGATTGTAGCTTGCCTTCAACGGCATTTGTGTATATATTCTCGGCTAATATGCCTCAATGAATATACAGAATCACTCCCTTTACATGGTATCAGAGCGTTCGTAGATTTCTCTACGAGATCCAAACTTCCACCCTTAAAAAAAAAATCTCTCTCGGTTGATTCCTACATGCGCCATGGCCATCACCGCCACCACTAATATCATTCAAATCAACGCACCAACCAATTTCCCTATCAAACTCACCTCCGCCAATTTCCCAGTTTGGCATCGTCAGGTTGAGGCTACCCTCATCGGCTTTGGACTCTTGGGATACGTTGATGGAACGCTTGAAACTCCATCTCCCTTCACCGATGTGACTACGAAAGTCGTCAATCCATGCTATACGATCTGGTATCGCCAAGATCAGGTCATCATCAGCGCTCTCCTTGGTAGCTGCTCCGAGCCAATTCAGCCGCTGATCTCGTCGGCCATCACTGCGCGGGATGCGTGGGATACTCTCATGGCCAGCTATGCAAACGCCTCTCATGGCAGGATTCTCTCTCTCAAAGCCAAGTTGGCCCGTAACCCACGTGGCACCCGCTCCATCCCGGAGTATCTCAAAGACATGCAAGATATTGCCGCTGATCTCGCGCGCATTGGCAAAATGCCCGGTATCTACTGCCGATCTTATTGTTTCTATTTTGAATCAACTTTGTGATGACTATCGCCCTATTGTTGCTGCCCTATGTGAGTTTGTTAATCAGTCCGGATTGGTAGTTTGAATCCTAGTTAGTAGATAGAATTCTAGTTAGAATAGAATACTAGTTAGTAGATAGTTCTCTAGTTATTGGATAAGATTAGAGTTGTAATCTTAGTCCTTATATATATGTAAACAACCTATATGGTTTTGAGAACGTGAATAAAAGAAATCACAAGATTCTTTCCTGCTCCAATATTTTTGTACCTGTTCCATCATTGCTCGGGTTCATCAACAAAACAGAGAGGAAAATTTCCTGCAGGTTTTGTTTTTATTCTTTCGGCCAATACAAAGGAAGGTTCTGCCTATTTAAATTCCTGCAGTCTCACTATCATCAAGTTCCGCCCACTTGAAGCCAATATCTCTTTTGTGTTTGCAAGTTAAGAAGATTAGGCCGATCCTATTTCAGAAGCCAACACCCTACGTGTTCGGAACACCGATACCACTATGTTTGAACTCTCCGAAATTCTATCGGATCATGAGCGCCTGCTCAAGGAATCGGAGGAGGCCAGCAGCGCTCTCTTAGCCACGGCTAATGCTACTCAGTGGTTCTCCTCGTCACATCACGGTGGATAGTTCTCGGACAATCGCGACTCAGGCGGTGGTCGTGGCCGCGGCTCCTATGGTCGCTCGGGGCAGCGTGGCGGTCAGTCGTAGCACGGAGGAAATAATCTGCCTGGTCTGATTTGCAAATTTTGTAACTTTCCTGGTCATGTTGTTCGGGACTGCCGTAAGTTAGTCCGTTTCCTTCGGGATAACAACTTTCAGCAGACACATCCGTCCTCCTCTCCGGCAGTGAATACCACCATGGCTCAATCAATTCACCAGTCTCAGTCGCCAATGGGCTCTCAGTCTTGGATGTTCGACAGTGGGACCTCCCATCACGCTACATCTAGTGTTGGGTCGCTTCAAGACTTCTCCGCTTATGACGGAGCAGACGAAATCCGTCTGGGTAACGGTAATAGTCTTTCAATCTCTCATATTGGTCAAACTACTGTTCCCACGTCCTCCCGGTCTCTCTCTCTCTTACCAATGTTTTATGTGTTCCCCAACTCCGTAAAAACTTAGTGTCTGTTTCTAAACTATGTCAGACAAATCGTGTCTCTGTTGAATTCTTTTCCTCCTTTTTTATTGTCAAGGATCGTCGCACGGGGGTTCCACTCATGCGGGGTGAGAATGTGGATGGGGTCTACTATGCTCCGTTGTCGTCTCCACCACAAATTCATACTGCCAGTTTGTCTGCTGTTTCCCGGATGCACCATAGCTTCGGTCATCCATTGAATAAAACTTTAGCAGTTATTTTAAATAAATGTAATGCTTCATTACATTCACGCTCTGTTCGTGATTTTTACTGTACTTCCTGTCATATCAATAAAAGTCACAAGTTACCTTTTTCTCAAAATACACTTGTCAGTTCTCGTCCTCTAGAGTTATTATATACTGATGTGTGGAGTACTAAACAAATATCCTATGATGGTTATGCCTAGTACGTAATTTTTGTTGACCATTTTACTAAATATGTGTGGCTGTATCCGCTCAAACGCAAATCCGACGTGTCTGTCATCTTTCCCCAATTTAAGCGGTTAGTCGAGAAGTACTTTAATCACCAAATTATTTTGTTATTTTCTGATAACGGCGGTGAATTTATTAAGCTTCTTCCTACCCTTAATGTGGAAGGCGTATCTCACTTCACATCCCTTCCTCACACTCCGGAACACAATGGCACGGCTGAACGCCACCATCGTCATGTTGTTGAAACTGGCCTCTCCCTGCTGCATTGTGCTTCTCTTCCCCTTCTCTACTGGCCTCATGCCTTTCAAACTGCTGTCTATCTTATCAATCGCATGCCTACACCCTTACTTCGTAATTCCTCTCCATACTCAGTTTTGTATCAAAAGGAACCCAATTACCAAAAACTTCAGCCGTTTGGGTGTCTATGTTTTCCTTGGTTACGGCCTTACACTAGTCACAAACTACAACCTCGGTCAATATTGTGTGTCTTCCTAGGCTACTCTGTCACTCAGTCCGCCTATAAATGTATGGATCCCATTACTCAACGCATATACATCTCTCATCATGTTAAGTTTTTGCCCACCGTCTTTCCGTTTCACGCTGCTTCACCTAACTCCTCTCCCCAACAAACAGCGTCCACTGGCAGTGGACACCCAGCTTATGCTCGTCATCTTCCAATTGTGTCTCCATCTCTCGTTGAGTCATTCCCAGCACCTGTTGCCTCATATATTCCGTTAGTCGAGCAGCCCTCTCCTCAGCTAGTTGTTCCAACCCCGTCCTCCTCTCAAGCCGACACCCACCAACTCTTCCCCGCCAATCAAGCCAATCAATCATCAAGCTCCGTCCCTTCCTCTGTTCCGAGCACGTCCTCGGCTTCTCAGCACCTCCCAATGCCTATGCTATCTCACCCTCGTTCGGAACGTGCGCGTCATCCCAACCCAAAATACTTTGGCCCGTCTTACATTAATGTTACTGTAGGCTGCCTAAAAATCATAATAGATAGCTGATCCCCCATCAAACACCGATGATAAAAGTTATAATCTGACGACTTCCAGAAGGCTATAATCTAAAGACTTTTACGTAGATCGATGAAGGTTACAATTTGACGACCTTCACAACAACCGATAAAAGCTCTAATTCAACAGCATTCACAATCAATATCGGGAGTTATAATCTGACAATTCTCATATTTCAAGGAGCCAAGACGAAGATTACAAGACAATGATCTTTGCAACTCTATGACAAAAGAGATTACTTGTTGATAATCTCTTCAAAGCAAGGCACACAACTCATCACCGCGCTCTAACACCAAAACGCGGAGGTCCTCCCCCTGTGTCAACAGTAAAACGCTGGAGTCGGACCCACGTTACAACATCAAAACGCTAGATTCGGACCCACATTGCAACATCAAAACGTGAGGGTCGAACCCACATTGCAACATCAAAACGCGAGGGTCGAAGCCACGCGTTTGACTGGTTCAAACAGAACCTGAACAGTTTTTAAAACCGTATCTCCACTTAATGGGGTCGGTTACACCCCATTATAGAGAGATTTTAGGGGGCATCACACCCTGAACAGTTCCAAAACTGTTTCTCATGATTTTGGGGCGGTTACACCCACTTAATCCTCTATAAATAACTAAAAATCAATTCAGTTCAGGGGTTGGAGGAGAGGGTATTCGGGCATCCTTTCTGCGAGCTTTTTCAGATCTGAGACTTGGCAGCAAAAGGGGGGATCCTTGGAGCATTTCTGGAGCTTGGGAGATCTGTAACAAGAGTTTCTTCTTCCTTGGCTTATTAACCGATTTTCGGTTCAAATCAACTCTTTTACAGAGTTCTTCAAAACTCGTTCAGAGTTCTAAAACTTTCTTTGCAAGTTCTCCATAACGTCAAATCGTGAGGAGGAGATATCGTTCCAGTGAATCAAAACATGCGGATCGTCAACGGAGAGCAAACTCGACGCGAGCATTCGAGGGAGGCACTCCATCGCCACCGTGAAGAACCCAGATTTAAACAAATGGAAGAATCAAATTCATTCTCCTCTCTTTTGTAATCAGGAAATCCAATTGTAATTGATTTTGAGAGAATACAAATCAATTTTTCTTTCATTGTCTTTTTACTATAAATTTTTCACAAACAAAAGATGGCGACTCCGCTGGGGACAAGCTTCTCTGACGAAGAGGTGGTGGTGTAATCCGATGTTCATCTCGCTGGAACAATCGTATCGAGTTCGATCAAGCTATGTTTGAGGAGGCTATCTCCTCCGGATCCCTTAGCCCCAAGGCTACATGTAAGATCCACAAAGTTTCTAAGGAGACTAAAGCTCTAGTTGTGGCCGACTCATCAAAGGGCTGTCTCCCCTGGGGGTTGCATTGTTCATACAGTCCCCTCTCTGAAGGAGAAGAATTAGATTCGGCACAAGTCCAAGAAAGTCGATCCCCCAACCAACGCGAGCTTCGTGTTCGTGAGCCTGAACGCGACCCTGAGCTTCGTGTTTCTACTTTAGAACGTAAGCCTCGCGTTTATGAGCCCAAACATGAGCTTCGCGAGAACTAGACTGAACGTGGCCTTCAATGGCGCGTTTTACAGCCAAAACGCGAACCTCAAGCCTTCGTTGAACGCGAACTTCAACTTTGCGTTTCCAAGTCAAAACATGACCCTCGCATCGACAATGAAGAACGCGACCCTCATGTCGCCAAACCAAAACGCGACCTTCGCGTTTCAAGTGCCAAACGCGACCCTCGCGTTTCAAGTGCCAAATGCGACCCTCGCGTTTCAAGTGCCAAACGCGACCCTGAAGTTGGTGTATACTGAGGAGCGAGACCCCCGAATACTCTGCGTAGCGTGACTAGATTGAGGGGCGGATATAAAAAGTTTATGGATTCAATGCATCTCAACCAGATCCATGTTCACTAAGAGCCAGTCCTGTCCAATCATGGACTGGGGGTTCCGATTCAAACCTCACAATCAGTGAGTAATTCTCGAGTCTTTACAATAGACTTGAGAGAGTTTATATCGAGAGAAAGACTGATACAACAAGTCATTCGTTCATTCAAATGTGAACGACTGATTCCTACGATCCTCTCGGGATGTCAATGCTGCTCATATGCGGCCAAACCATTGGTGTTCGACCAATTTATGAACGTTGCTTTGCTCGACCAACGACGACGTTCTCACAGAAAGAAGTCTCTAGAGACCGAATATCCCGGGGTCACTATCAATGTGATCGGCAGAGGGAAAACCTCGGGTCCTAGTTCCGATGATTCTGAGACAAGTCGTTCACCGACTGTCAGAGAAATCACTTACGAGTTTAAAGGAGTCTACCAACGTACTCGGACGCGAACAGGAGCCATTCCCCCTGTCAACTATCGGAGGTTAGCCAGAGGAACCAATTCCGATAATGAACACTCAGCCATTGCAGAGTCCCAATCATCAAACTCTTTTGTTGAACATGAGAGCTCCGCTTATATGACGGGAAACCATGAAGATCTTGCGAAGAGACTTGATGAGCAAGAGGCCATGCTCAAATCTTAGTAGGAGGCCATCAATGAACTCCTGGCCCTGTTGACTCAACTCGTCGCAGACAAGGCCAAATCTCAAAAGACAAATTCGCCAGTCAAGCAAGAATCTTCCCGAATGGAAAGAACGTCTTCGTCCCGACCTCACACAAGCAAAGGGAAGGGGAAAATAGTTGATGACACGGCTTTTGACCAAGAAGCCCACAACCTAGAATCTTCCTCTGATGAAGGAAGAAAAGCGGAGAATGAGCAAAATCCTCAGTCGGCTAAAATCGAGGAATTAGAAGCCCGCCTAAATATCATTGCTAATAGAAACGAGCTCCAAGATGAGGGAGTTACCAGGCCTTATCCTGCTGAATGGGATGCAGCCACTTATCCTCCAAAGTTCAAAGTCCCGACGCTACAAACTTTTGACGGCACGGGATCATCGAACCAACATATCTATCATTTCAAGTCACAGACTGGGAATGTGATATCAAATGATGCCATACTGGCTCGATTGTTCATTGACACCCTCAAGGGAGTTGCCTTTGAATGGTTTAGGAAACTGTCTGCCGGATGTATCCAAAAGTGGGCAGATTTAGAGAGACTCTTCCTATCAAGATTCTTTGAAGAGGATACAGAAGTCTCCATCCATACTCTTCTCGCCACTGAGCAGAAGAAGAGGGAGTCCGTCAAAGCTTTCGTCAAGAGGTTCCGAATCATGGCTCTCCGGTGTTCGTCAGGTATGACACAGTCTACCTTAGTAGAGACCTGTCGACACAACTTGCAGACCGACCTCCTAGCCCGAATAGGAGTTGCAGAATGTCGTTCCTAGAGATAACTAATCTCTTAAGGCGAACAGACTCAAAAGATCATTACCAGGATTAACCTGAGTGTAGGCATCGAAAATTGCCAATAGGTCCCCGCACATAGCTCGGTGTCAACGAGCGACGATCGAACGTCACTACCCGGTTCACAAGAAATTCAAATGACGCCGGTGAGCGATTAAAGCAAACCGACGGATTACGTGAGCCGACAGAACGTCAGAATCACGAGGATACGGGTTGACCGAAAACCCCGCGATCACCGCAATCGGACCAACGCTTGCTGTGCCCCGATCACCCCACGGATAATCCAACCATCGGGGCCTACAGAGCTCGCCGTCACGATTCCAACGCATCCGAAATCACTCAAATCCGAGTTCGGACGAAAAGTCAACAGCGGGACAGCGGCGGAACAACGGCACGACCCCGGGCTGAACCGGGGACACCCAAACAGGTCTCGGCAGGCTCGAGACACCCCACATGGGGTGTCCCGGCCTTGGCCGGGACACCCCTAGGGGGGTGTCTCTCCCCTTGGGTGTCCATGAGGCCCCTAGGCCCTCTCACTTGACTATAAATAGCCCCCTTAGCCCTCCATTTACAAGGGCTCTGGATTTTGCTCTGATTTAGCCTTGGTTTTGGGAGAAGAATTTCTGGTCTTGGGATTATCCTCGAGATCTGAAATTTCGGAGTTTGGAGCGGCGAAGCCCTGCCGGATCGAGGAGTCTCCATCGTCATTCACCCCTCTTTCCTTAGTGTTGCTCCTTAGCGGTGACACTAAGAAGAGCTATTATCTCGTTTTAGCCGAGATATACGCTTTACGCTTCTAGATCTCACGC
>BQKN01065004.1:11012-21238 GCA_022839385.1 Asparagus kiusianus | reverse complement strand
AATTACATATTTCATATTTATTGTTTTGTTTTGGTTTAGCTTTATAGACATGCAATAAATATACATTCATATACATATTCATATGTTTAATTTTCTATTATATTTGGAAAAATACTATGTTTATAGATTGAAGACTTGTTTGCACTATTTTCATATATTGTATAAGTCTCTAAATCCATTTTAAAGTGTTTCAAAGTTTTGTTTAAGTCATTTTAGCAAAATCAAGTTTTCAACATGCTCATACTTATGTAATTTTGCAAAATGATGAGATTTCATAAATGGAAAATATTTTTTGAAAACCAGTTTTTGTAACATGTTCATTTTTATGTTTACAATTATTTTCCAAAGTTCTATATTTTTCTAAATTTGTTTGTTATTTTTAAAGGTACTTTAGAAATTGGTTTTACTATTCAAAATAGGCTGATAAAGTGTTATCAATCGACTGAAAAAATGCCTGGAATAGCTAAAAGTTTCTGTTTCTATGTTGGTCGACTAACTAGTCGACTGCTGAGGTTATTAGTCGACTGATAAGGTCGTCAGTCGAGTGATGAGCTGGAAAATACCTATAATGGTCAGTTCATCAGTCGACTGATGAAACCCGTCAGTCGACTGATGAAACCCATCAGTCGACTGATGCTGTAACGGCTAGTTTTTTCAGCCTTGTCCTGTTTTGATTTTTTGGTCTTTCTACTTTGTTTTTCTTGTATTTTGGGGTCTCTATAAAAACCTATCATACCTTAGACCAAAAACCACCTAAGAGAATTTTAAAAACAAGTTTAAGGGTGTTTAAGGTTGTTTTAAAAGAGTTTATTTGTGAAGAAACTTTCACAAGAGCAAGAAGAGATCATCCTTTGGTGTTTGAGATTCACCTCATCTCTCTCTCACTCTTGTCATTTATTGGAAAAATTTTCTAAACTCAATCTAGCTTTGCATTTATATATAATTATTTGATTATCATTTTTCTAAGCTAGATTTTATATTGAATTTAGTTTGATTTTGATTTATTGAATCTCATTGTTACACACACTCACTTGAGCTTTTAGTATTTACATACATAGTATAATTTGGGTTGTGAGATATTGTAATCTTGAGTTGTGTTTAATTGAGTTTTTGCATTGTTTAGAGAAAAATCATTTGTTATGAGCAATTATTGTGAGATTCACTTTGTATTATACTAGTACACCAAGAGGAGTATGCGGTGAGAGACGGGGTTATCGCAAGAGGTGTGACGTCGGTAGTAAAGCCTAAAGAGAGGTAGTAATTCCGAGTACTTGAGGGAGACACGGGCTAGAAACCAACACTTAAGGTGGTAGTTAGTATGTTTACATTATGAATGATTGTAAAGTTTTTGGTGAGCTAGAAAACTGAGTGTGAGGTGTAAATATTTTCGGGTGAGCATTAAAAACCCGGTGTGATAGTGGATTTCTCCCCGGAAGTAGGGAGCGGAGACGTAGGACGGAAGGTTCGAACTCCATGATCATATTGATTGTTTGAGTTTGGCTTGGCGCACTTATATTTGTGTTCATCTTTATTGCTATTCTCTCATTGTTTATTCCATCCACTATATTGTATATATTTTATATTGCCCTTGTTTAGTATAATATCCTTGCACATATCTTGCTTGTATCATATTTGGTAAGATATTTGTTAATTAGTTTTTATTTAGCATTAAATCGGATTAGGTTAGCATAAACCCTATTCACCATTCTCTAGGGTTCTTTTCTAGTAGTATTAGGGTGCTTTCAATTGGTATCAGAGATTGATGCTCTTTGATTTAAGTCTAATCGCTTTGAGTTAAAGATCCAAGTTATTTTATTGTGCTAATCTAGTTTTGATTTCATTTATATCTTGCTTGCACATATATATCATGGACATGCACGGTGGACTTAGCTTAGGCTATGCCATTAATGTTGCTCCTCGTTTAGATAATTTTCCCTATGCTCAATGGTGTGTTAGATTTAAGCTTTTTGTTAGATATAGATATTTTGATTTGTGGGAAATTATTGATTGTGCTTACGTTATACCCACTGTGGAGAAATCCAAGTGGAGTGATAAAGATAGAAGATTATTTACAATAAACAAGTTTTTGTTAGAATATTTACTAAATGCCTTTGACTCATCGTTTTCTAACAAGTTTGTTCATTTTGACAGTGCTTACACTTTATGAAAATTTATTGAAGCACATCAAGGGAACTTGAAGGCAATCCGACAAGCTTTGAAGGATTCTTCTTCAAGTTCATGTGGGGCCTCATTGTGCATACGGCCACTAGGCGATAGCTCTAGTGTGGTAAGCGAGTCTGATTCCGATGATGATTTATATATCAATGAACTCATTTGTGCATATAATAGATTAATGCATGCCTATACTAAGTTGCATAATAACTTTATTGATTTAAAAAGTAAGCATGTTAATTTGAAATCCGATCATGAGCTGCTAGCTTCCAAATTTGATATCATTACTAAAAAAATTTCACTTAAAGAAAACAATGATATGTTAAATTTGGAAAATAAAAAATTGACATCATCTATTGCTAGTTTAACTCATGAGAAGAATAATGCCATATTAGAAGTAGAAAATATTAGAAATGAATTTGATTTATTTAAAAATGATCATGCTCTTTCTACTTCTAGTGTCAATGCATATGCACCTAATGATGAATTGAATCATGTTAATGATCGCATATCTCTTGATTCTACTCTAAAAACATGCATTGTTAAAAATGATAAGGTTATGAACTTATGTGCAAAGTCCCGTGTTCACACTTCCAAATCAAACACCCACTATGCACACATATATAGTAAAATTTACAAGTGTTCTATTTGTGGCCGAAAAGACATTTAGCTAAATTTTGCTATGATGCATACAAACCTAGGAATGTTAATGCTCCTTGTGCATCTCATGTAGCATCATCATCAAATACACATACACATTCACATGCTCATTCTCACAAAGTTCTTTATAAGCATGTTAATATGTATCATTGTGATTTTTGTGGTAGAGTTGGTCACTTAGTTAAGTTTTGTTTTGATTTGCGAAAAATTTCTAAATCGCAAAATATTTTAAGTGGACCCACCTTGTTTCAAAATATTTCTCATTTGCAAAATAAATTTATAAGACCATCTTTTCTTGCAAATGATTCCCATGCATGCCACTTGGTCAACACAAATCATTTACCCCTTTTCATTACAGTTTTGCAATCGGAAAGGCCATTTACACGACTATTGTTTTGACCGGATTAATGAACAAAATGTGCCCAAAAGGGTTCATAACCCTAGGGCTTTGAGCTTTAACGATATGGTCATGTCCCTAGACTCTTAGGTACCAAAAGTAATTGGGTACCAAAATTTGTTTGATCTTTAAGAACAATTTTTTTTTTGTTTTCATGATCTTAAAGATGATTTTTAGGTTTCAAATCCATAGTTCATGATTCTTGTGTACTTTGTATTCTAATTTTGAACTATGAAAATTTTATTTTAATTTGTATTTTTGAATTCATTGTAAAACACTTCTATGATGATATTTATGTGTTTGTGCTTATGGATCATCTATTTATGCTTTATAATATATTCTATATGTGGTTTGATCAAGTCCTACGAAGAAAATTTACTTTTTGATCAAACATTATTTTTGGGTGTTTTAAATTGGTTTAGCTTTAAATCTTGATTTATGATTTTATTTGAGTGATTTTTTTTCATTTGAAAACTTTTTTCATGATACTCATGTTCTTCTTTCTTTTGATTTCATAAATCTATTTTATATATTTTTTTGGCTTTTGCTTTGAGGCACACTATTGCATAATGACATATCTATGTGTGTTCTTATTGTCTTGTTATATGTGAGTTGTGTTTAGCATATTTTTTATTTATGTTTGCTCACATATTTACCTTAGCCCTTATTGCATATATTCCATAAGGCATTTTGATAGGAGGAGTCATTCCCTATATTTGTTTCATACTCATTGATGCGGCATAATTATGTACCAAAATTGCAAGTGCACAATTGACCAAGTTATAGTATAAAAAATATCGATCCCACGAGGAAGGTGATTTTAAGAAATTATTAAAAATGGTTCTTATGTTTTGTGCATGACAATTAGGAATAAAGAATAAGTGTGATTGTGATGAGTGGTTATTTTGATTTATGTGCAAGAGATAATAAATTGAATTTTAGAGAAGAAAGAATCAAAGAATAAATAAAATCACAAGGCAAGAAAGAAGAATGAATAAAATCAAGAAATAAACCAAGAATGAAAAGAAAATTTAAGAAAGTTAAGATAGAGGATTCAAAAGAGGTAAGAAATCTAGAATATAATCCACTAACCAATTTTAATTACAAAATACAAACTATTCTCTTTTTATCATATTTCAACTTAGATTTATTAAGTATAGATTATCAAACCATTTAAAAAAAGTATAACCTATCAAATTATCATCTAAGTTAAAATTACTATTCATGATAAGAACAACAACATGATAATAATCTTAGAATTCATAAGCATAACCTATCAAACTATTTAAGATAAGCATAGATGTAAAACCCCGAAAGAAATTTCTATAATATATATATAGATATATATATGAATTATTGATAAGTAAATAATCCCCGTATGATGAATAATCATAAATAATATGCATGTGTATATCAGATATATATGTTTATCAGTGTTTGGGAACCCAACGGGTATTTTCAAGTGAGAGAAATCGAGTGAGTTAGCGATCAGCAGGAAAAAATACCCTTAACAAGCATTTTTGTGCTGATCGGTCGACCGGCGCGGTCGACCGGCGCGGTCGACCGATCAGCGATCAGAGAGTTTTACTTCAGGTTTTGGGTTTCGGGTGTTAGTTTTGGGTTTACGGGTTTCGGGTCGGGTTGGGGAGTTGGTATTTAAACCAACTCAACCCACAGGAGTCAAGGCCTGAACCCCCAATACGTAACCCTAGCCTCCTCCTCTTTCTTCTTCTTCTTCTTCTTCCTGAAACCCTAGCTGGGGTTTTTGGCGCTGGATTTTGGGAATCTGGGAGCAGCTCTTGGGATCTTTCTTCTTCAGCGGGATTTAGGGTCCTCCCCAGCATCCAAGGCGAGTATCATCTCGCCCATTCCCCCACCCCTTTTCTTTACTGTTTTATTGGGATTTTTCATGAGATTTTTGATGAGCCAAGAAGTATTTTCGTATAAAATGAGTTCTTTACAATAGGGATTGCAAGAATCAAGTTTTCAGTTCATAAAAATCCACCAACGTTTTGTCTAACGAAGATCTAGATCTGGGATTTCTTAAATAAGAGTTTAATCTAGTTTTACTGCCATTAAGACGTTTTGGTTTGTTTATCAAAATTTCTGAATATTAAAAAGGTAGATTTAAACTTTGATTTGGGTTGCTATTCTTCAGTATGATGTTTAAATCATTTGAGTTAATGTTATCGTAGAATGCCAAAGTTTTTAATTTCCAGGTTCAGCTGACAGAAAACCCAAGTCTGGGTTCTGTCCGCTCGGCGGTCGACCGACACGGTCGACCGCAGAGCTCGAGTTGGTGTTTCGGTTGACCGCAGAGACATTTCGGTCGACCGCGACACCATATCGGTCGACCGTGACACCATATCGGTCGACCGCTATGATATTTCGGTCGACCGATGCGTCTGACGGGCGACCGTCAAGGTTTGTATCTGAGTTCGGTCGACCGTATCGGTCGACCGTATCGGTCGACCGTATCGGTCGACCGACGACACTCTGTTGTAGATTTCCAGGTTTGCTGTATTGGACTGTTTTTACTCCTATTCGGAGTTTTGTTTGGTTTATCTGACCATGGTAAATAGTCCCACCATATATCCATGTATGATAGATGACCTGAGGGTATAAAGTGGGGACTTGCACACTGATATGAGTACGGATTTATATAAGCAGACTATTATATATATATCACAGCGGCCGTTACACAATTTCACAGTCCTCGAGTGGGACATGCGTTGCTATTAAGTCCTTATGTTGGACGTTCACTCTGCTTAGTCCTCATGTTGGACATGTATTGTTATTTAATTCTCATGTTGGATATGCATTGTCACCCCGGTCCAAGCGTTGGACAACGGTCACATCCGGTCCAAGCATTTGGCAACGGTCACATTCGGTCCAAGTGTCGGACAACGGTCACATCCGGTCCACACGTTGGACAACGGCTATATTCAGTCTATGTTCTGGACACTTAATCGTTTTCGGACATATCATTCAGGTGTTTTTGACATGACACTTGTGGTAGCCTCGTCATGATTTCACTTATCAGTAGAAATGGGTTTGTATTCGTTTCCTTCATTGTTTATTATATTAGATCTCGGGTTTAGTACTTAGGGATTTACAATTTGAGATACAAGGTATATACATGAGGGTTTCCTTGTTTGGATTATTTCGCTCGACGTACCTATGCTCGTGTTGTAATTTCCTAAGTACCAAAACCCATTTGCTATTAGAATAATGATTTTATACTGTTATACATTAACTATATTTTCATATACAACGAGCCCTTTTCCCTTGGGGTTTGGTTGTGATGTTACTCGCTAGCGCTTTGACGCTCGTTGCCCCTCCCCCTTTCAGGTCACGAGCCAGGAGCACGGAGTATCGCAGGTTGATAGCGGATCACTTTAGTGTCCAGCTTTATATTTTAGCTGTGTATTATTTTTTCCTTGGGCTCCACTGTAGTGATGTTAGACATTTGAGAATTTATTCTAGAAGTTGTAAAGGCTGTGTGTGCCTTATTTCCTGTGCTCAGACTTATTGTATTTTGAGATTTGTTAAGGAAACTCCAGTTTATTCAGTTCAGGCTTTGACGATGTACTTCAGTTTATTTCGTTGATGAGACATGTTATGTTCTATCATTTTATTCAGTATTTGTCGATTCACCTTTTACTTGCTTTGTACCTACACCTGTTGTTGATTCCACTAGAGAGATAATGATTGTGATGGTGAAACATGTTATTGCACGGTGTGGTGCATGGCAGGTTTGACATTCTTGGTTTCACCTCGGACTGCAGCCTTGTGTGAACCCAGGGGCGTCACAATAGATTATCAAATTCTTCTTCTACTGATTAGTTCTCTAGTTGATTATCCTAAACATGAACATTTTAAGTGCAAGAGAATAATTCATACAATATAAAGGAAATTAGACTAGTTTCAGACAATTCTAAGATTCCTACAAGAATTAAATTCACATCTTAAGAAATAAAAACAAGAAAAAAAACTAATTACAAAAATAAAAAGAAAAGAAAAAAATCTAAACTATGAACAAGAAATAAATCTAACTACAAAGAATTAAAATCTAAACTACAAAATATATTACAAAAATTAAATGTAAGAAAATAAATCTACTCTACAAATTAAAGTGCAAAAAGAAATAAAAGACAAGAAATTAAATCTACACTACAAGCATGAATTTAAATCTAACTAATAAGCAATAATAAAGAAATTACTAAAAAGAAATAAAAGAGAAAAGAAATGCAAACCTTCAATTTTCTCTTCATCTCCATCCTCATCATTCAACAAAGAGGAGAAAGAACAAATTTAAAGAGGAGAAAAATTATTTTTATTAATTGCAACCAGAGTTACAATTTTTGGAAGGCCTTCTCAATTAAGAGTGGCCCTCCTCTCCAAAAGAAGTTACAAATTTTTTCACACTCTTAACCCCTCACTCTCTACCCCTATTTATAGTAATCATCAATAAATATGAGCCATTGGATTTGTCTTGAGCCCCAAGCAACAATCTCCACCTTTGAATTTGCTTTTTGTTCTTCTCTAGCCCAACATAGGAGGCCCAATTGATTTTCAAAAATAAATAAAAATCCAAGTTGCAAAAGCCAAGTCCGGTCCACATTTGATTTTCGGCCCAAATGATTTTCTTGTGATTCAAAGCTGCAGCACCGGTCATGGAGAGTAATTTGTTTGATGGGCTTTGGGTTTCCAATTCATTTGATTGCACAATTTTCTTGTGAAAATCCAGCCCATTCATTTGATTGCACAATTTTCTGCAGCAACCGGTCTTAGAATTCTGCAGCCGGTCCATGAAGAGCCATCAAATGAATATTATCAATTTCGGTCCAAGCCAAGTCCAATTCATTTGGTTTTGAAATTCCAAGCCTCTACAACCAAGTCCGGTCCAAGTCTGCAGCAGCTTGTCCAGCCCAATTGATTTGATTTTCAAATGAATATCATGTCCGGCCCAATCTTTGCATCCAAGCCACATTTCATTTGATTTTGAAATGAATATCATGTCCGGCCCAATCCTTGCATCCAAGTCCACATTTCATTTGATTTTGAAATTCCAAGCCTCTACAACCAAGTCCGGTCCAAGTCTGCAGCAGCTTCATTGACCGAATTTTTTTTGGCTTTTTGCTTCAATGTGATATGCTGGAGATCACATGGGAATGAGAATGTAGGATTCATTTTTTTCTTTTTCTTTTGGACCATCATTTGCTTGATGGGCTTCACGCTCTTTGGGCTTCCAACTCTTCAATCATTTTCCTCTTTGACTTTTGCTTTATGGGCTTCTAAAATACTACAAAAATAGAGAAGAGAAATTTTGAGGGGTTTTTACATTTAATAATATTTATTTATATTTTTATTCATTTATGTGCAAACTAATCTAACAACAATTATTAATGGTATATTTATTAATGTAAAAATAGATAATAAGGATATAAAATTATAATAAAAATATGATTATCACTCATTCATACTTATTTGTAGGGGGAGCCTTCGCTCTCTTATTATTTCCCCCTTTTTGATGTTGTCAAAGGGGGAGAAATATTATGAGTACACATTTCCTTGTTGTTATGCATGATAATTCATAATTCATATTCATTTCGTTTCATGCATATCTCTTTTTGTAAATTGTTTATCATCATCAAAAAGGGGGAGATTGTTGGCCTTTTTATTTTGATGATATTTTAACAAACAATTTACTACTAATGTTGTTTGTCTAGTATTTGTATTTTCCTATTTATTATAGACAAATAATATATTGGAGGATGGATGGAATCGAGCATTCACGATCATATCCAATGGAGGTTGGTGGAATAGTAGAGTGAAGCAATACAATTCAAATTCAAGATCCAAGTTCAAGCTACATCCGTAAGTTTACTAAGTCGTGCTTATTGAAGATCTTCATCAAGCTTGGGTAATTTAGTTTAGGAGTTTATACTTTGTGTGTTGGTACTTTAAGCTCAATCATATATACACACACGTATTTGATTTTTATATATATAGTTATATATATACACATTTTAGTTTTTGGTTTTCATGTTTATATAAATATGAAATTACATATTTTATATTTATTGTTTTGTTATGGTTTAGCTTTATAGTCATGAAACAAATATACATTCATATACATATTCATATGTTTCATTTTCTATTATATTTGGAATAATATTATGTTTATGGATTGAAGACTTGTTTATACTATTTTCATATCTTGTATAAGTCTCTAAATCCATTCTAAAGTGTTTCAAAGTTTTGTTTAAGTCATTTTGGTAAAACCAAGTTTTCAACATGCTCATACTTATGTGATTTTGTAAAATAATGAGATTTCACAAATGGAAAGTGCTTTTTAAAAACCAGTTTCTGTAACACGTTCATTTTCATGTTTACAATTATTCCCTAAAGTTTTATATTTTTCTAAATTTGTTTGTTATTTTTAAAGGTACTTCAAAAATTGGTTTTACTATTCAAAATAGGCTGATAAAGTGTTATTAGTTGACTAATACATATGTTCAGTCGACTGAAGAAAACGCCTGGAATAGCCAAAAGTTTCTGTTTCTATGTTGGTTTACTGACCAGTTGTCTGATGAGGTCATCAGTCGATTGATATGGTCGTCAGTCGACTGATGAGCTGGAAAATACCTATAACAGTCAGCTCATCAGTTGACTGATGAAACCCGTCAGTCGATTGATGATGTAATGGCTAGTTTTTCCAACCTTATTCTGTCTTGGTTTTTTGGTCTTTCTACTTTGTTTTTCTTGTGTTTGGGGTCTCTATAAATACCCCTCATACCTCAGACCAAAAACTACCCAAGAGAATTTTAAAAACAAGTTTAAGGGTGCTTAAGTTTGGTTTAAGTTTGTTTTAAAAGAGATTGTTTGTGAAGAAACTTTCACAAGAGCAAGAATAGATTATCCTTCGGTATTTGAGCTTCAACTCATCTCTCTCTCTCTCTCTCTCTCTCTCTCTCTCTCTCTCTCTCTCTCT
>BQKN01065004.1:492-11002 GCA_022839385.1 Asparagus kiusianus | reverse complement strand
TCTCTCTCTCTCTCTCTCTCTCTCTCTCTCTCTCTCTCTCTCTCTCTCTCTCTCTCTCTCTCTCTCACTCTTGTCATTTATTAGAGAAGTTTTCTAAACTCAATCTAGCTTTGCATTTATATATAATTGTTTGATTATCATTTTTCTAAGCTAGAGTTTATATTGAGTTTAGTTTGATTTTGATTTATTGAATCTAATTGTTACACACATCTACTTGAGCTTTTAGTATTTACATACATAGTATAATTTGGGTAGTGAGAGATTGTAACATTGAGTTGTGCTTAATTGAGTTCTCACCTTGTTTAGAGAACAATCATTTGTTATGAGCTATTATTGTGAGGTTCACTTTGTATTACACTAGTACACCAAGAGGAGTGTGTGGTGAGAGACGTGGTTGTCCTAAGAGGAGTGGCGTCGGTAGTAAAGCCTAGAGAGATGTAGTAATTCCGAGCACTTGAGGGAGACATGGGCTAGAGACTAACACTTGAGGTGGTAGTTAGTGTGTTTACATTGTGAGTGATTGTAAGGTTTTCGATGAGCTAGAAAACCAAGTGTGAGGTGTAAATGTTTTTGGATGAGCGTTGAAAACCCGGTGTGATAGTGGATTTCTCTCCGGGAGTGGGGAGCGGAGACGTAGGATGGAAGGTCTGAACTCCGTGATCATATTGCTTGTTTGAGTTTGGCTTGACGCACTTATATTTGTGTTCATCTTTATTGTTATTCTCTCATTGTTTATTTTATCCACTATATTGTCTATGTTTATATTGCCGTTGTTTAGTTTAATATCCTTGCACATATCTTGCTTGTATCATATTTGGTAGGATATTTGTTAATTAGTTTTTATTTGGCATTAAATCGGATTAGATTAGCATAAACCCCATTCACCCCTCTCTAGGGTTCTTTCCTAGTGGAATTAGGGCGCTTTCATTACCTTATCCTTATTCATCCTTTTAATTTCATACAACTCCTCAACATCACTGTCCAACGCCCCCTCAGCTTCACTATCAAAAGCACACATTGAATCATCACTTGCATATCCAGCTACACTGCTACTCCCCTCATTCAAAGCCTTATGTTTAACTTTCCTACTCTCTACTTTGCCATTGAACTCATCAACATACCCTTTCTCATCATCCTCATCTGTCTTATTATCAATGCCTCTGTAGGGTCCAACTTATATGTCTCATCTTCTACTGAGTCATGATCATCACTGGATTGAATTTCATCCTCCACTTGACATTCATCCATACTTTTTTCCTTATTGGTGTCAGCTTCTTTCTCTTTTTGAGTATCTCTTGCACTGCTTCATTCTCTTGCATTGGTTGCTCTTGCACTGCTTGATTTTGTTGTAGTGGTTGCTCTTACAATGTTTCATTATCTTGCATTGATTGATTCTCTTGCATTGGATCTATTTCATCTTGTGCATTTGTTGTTTCCATTTCATTAACATCTACCACTAACTTAGCTGTGTCAACCCCATGATTTGAAAATATCTCAATTGCTCTTTCCTTACGAGCATATTGTTATATAAGTTCCAAATTGTCTTCCAAAGTAAGAGGCAATAGACCTTGGCTCAAACCCCTGCCTGGAATACAATACAACAATGTGAACAGATTCGTGTAGCCAAATTCTACAATTTTTTCTCCGAGAAATTCAATAGTCACTGCATCCTCGTCTATGAATCTAACATCACATATACCATTGTTGTAATCATAATTCTTAAAATTAAAATAGCCACCATGTCGGAATTTAACCATAATTAATACTCCCATCTGCATAAAATTAAAATTAACTAAATTAGAAACAATATAATTTAAATATGAACAATTTCAAAAAAAAACTGGGTTTCACTTCAAAACCCTAAATTGGGGGCAAGTAAATACGGATCGTATGCATGCACGACTTGAAGACCCACCACCCTCCATCGCTAAAAAAAAAGGAAAAAAAATTACAATGTCTGACCTTTGCCTCCACGACTTGAAGACTACAACAAAGGAGAAGATCCACCACCCTCACATCCACGATCTCTCCCTCAGAGAGATTATCTGCAACTGCCGATTTGGGGGAGAACTCTCTCCTGGGCAGAAAGTTTGATTCTTGGGGGAGGCAAGGGGGTGGGGGGAGGAGGGAAGGGGGAAGGGGGAATATGGCAATTAGGGTTGATTTGGAGATTTAGGGTTTTTTGTTGGGTTATTTCCCGCCTTTTCTTTAGTAATCTGCTAACTCATCGTCCACGTCAACCCTTTAAATGCCACATGAGTCATGAGATTTTGAGTTTTGGCCGCCGACAAACAGAATGTGCCTTGTTGACAAAAAAGTCCATCTTTAGTGTCTTGTGTAGGTAATAAAAATTACCTTAATTTTCTAGCAAAGAAGCTCAAAACTGATAAAAAATATTAATATCTCTCAAAAGGCAAGGAATTTGGCAAAACAGTCAGGAGCAAACCGAACCCTTTGGGGTTGGTTTGGTTGGCTCCATCTCGTCGAGATAGTCGATTTTTATATATAATACGTCCAATTCCGACTTACGGTTTAAAAGTTACGACCCGTTTTTCGCAGCATGTTTTGAAGCCCACCTGCAAGACTGGACTTCGCCTGAACATTAAAGTTCGCCTGCAATGCTAAGTTCGCCTGACAACTTAGCTCATCTGAACTGATTGAAGCTCGCCTGACAGCTTCGCCCAGCGAAGCTTGACATCAGAAGACGATGTTCGCCATGTAGCGAGGCTCAACATCAAAAGACGAGGTTCGCCACGCAGCGAAGCTTGACATCAAAAGTCGAGGTTCGCTGCGTTGCAAAGCTCGACATCAAAGTTCATCATTATGGACAAAGCTACTCTGGAAGATGAAGCTCGTCATTGAAGATAATGTTCAAAACTCATTATTGGAAACGAGATTCGAAGCTCACCATTAAAAACGGAGCTCGTCATTAAAGACGAGGGTCATCATTGGAGACGAGGTTCGAAACTCGTCAATGAGACAAAACTCCTCAAGGAAATGAAGCCCTTTCAGGAGGCGAAGTTCATCTACAGACGAACCTTGTCAAGCAGCGCCTCACCCCCTCAGAAGACGAACTTCATCATTGAAGACGAAGTTCGCCCAGAAATGAAGTTCGTCATTGAAGATGAAGTTCGTCGAGAAACGAAGTTCGTCATTGAAGATGAAGTTCTTGTTTGTTGGAAATTTGCAGTAAAAAGACAATGAAAGAAAATTTGATTTGTATTCTCTCAAAATCGATTACAATTTGGATTCCGATTACAAAAGAGAAGAGAATGGATTTGATTCTCCCCTTTGTTTAAGACTGGGTTCTTCTTGGTAGCGATGGAGTGCTTCCTTCGATTGATCGCGTCGAACTTGCTCTCCGTTGACGATCCGACCGTACTATCTCACTGGAACAATTGACTTGTGTGATGAATTCGGTTTAGAACTCTCGATGAGTGTAAAGAACTCGAAACGAGTTGAGAACTCTAAAGAGAGTTGTTGAGAACCGAATAACTGGTTTGATATGATTAACTTGTATTGCAAGTTAATCACGAACTCTTAAATGAGTTTCAGAACTCAGAGTGAGTTGAAACTCTGTAACAGAGTTGTTAGAACCAAAAATTCGGTTAATAGCCAAGCTGATTCTCCACCGATGAAGGGATTCTCTAAGATTTGATAATCTTCAAAAGATTTCCTTCTCCGTGTTGTTGAACTGCTGAGAGTTGTTGACTTCAGGCGGTTTTTTGATGCCAGCTCCTTCAACCTTCTACGGTTTTGTTGCTGAAAACCGATCAATCCACCAATCACGACCCAACCCCTTACTCAGTTGAGTAAGTCGGTTATTTATATGAGGATTAGGGGTATAACCAATCCCTAAATCTGCTCCTAAGTGGGCGAAAATCCCTCAGAACGTGGGATAACGGTTTTAAAGCCGTTCGACTAGTGTTTGAACGAGTCATACGCCTGATCTGGCGTTATGGACCTTAACTCTGCGTTTGAGGCTTGAGACGCAGAGTTAAACCTTTGACAAAGGTTGAAAACGCACGGGCCGCATGCGTTCTAGAATTAGAGACGCACAGGTCACTTGTACATTCAACTCTGCGTCAAGAATTTGGGACGCACAGTTGAGACTGTTAAAGAACGCACATTAAGTGTGCGTTTTGGTGATTTTAACTCTGCGTTGCAGAGTTAAGTATCTGCTGGCGAACGCACAGAATATGTGCGTTTGGAATTTGAGAAACGTAGGAATTAACTATGCGTTTAAGAGAGGTTGTTGACTTGTAACCTCGTCTATTATGATATTGCAAAGGCCATTGCTTATTGATCTTTGCCTGTCATAAGGTATGAGAGTCGTCAAATTGTAACTCTCACCATCGATTGTGAAGGCCACTAAATAGAATTTTTCATCTGCCGTCGGAAGCGTCGTCAGATTGTAACTCCTCGATCTATGTGAAAAGTCTTCTATTTGCAGCTTTCGATTGTCGGCACGTAAGCTATTTGATTGTAGCTTTCGTTGTGAGAGCTTGACGGGAATCAACATCCATAGTGTCTTCTGGACGAATATTTGCCCATAGCTCTCTATCCGACAACTCACCAACTAAGTCTGACCTTTTATTTCTAAAATCATTACACTGCTCATCAGCATTCCTAATAGTTGATAATATAATATTAATCATGCTGTTGTCGCAGCCATCAAGATCAATCATCTCAGGTCATGAAGCCATGTTTGTGGCGATTGCAGAATCGCAAATGCAGTGATTAGAAAGTCGTTTGATTGTAACTTCCATTGCCAGAACTTGATGGGGATCAGCTATCCATTGTGATTTTTAGACAGCCTACAGAACCCCCTCCAAAGTTTTCGAAAGTTCGCGGTTGACTGGGACGAATTTTCGGAATACTTTGGATCCCAAATTTTAACGTGTTGATTGTTCATGTCATCTGATCTGAAGACATTGCTGAACTTTGGCTGATTGTAACCTGTTTGAACTCTTCCAACAGACTCTTCAGTATAATCACCTGTTTCTTCTTGGCTCTAGTCGCCTTGATAGTTGACATTAGCCTCCCTCTATTTATTTGAAACCATGTCTTGGCTACAAACATAGAGGAATTCATGTGGTTGAGTTGGAATGCCCAAATAAGCTTCCTGTGTTATAGTGCTGCAACGCAGAGTTAAATTCTGCGTCAGGAGGCTCAATTAATGCAGATGCACAGATAGCTTTTTGATGCTAAAGCATTAAAACGCAGGGTTGAACTCTGCGTTCAGAAGTTGATGCAACGCGGACGCACAGGCCTCGTTTGGCGGGTTTTTGGGCCCTAAATCTCCAACCCGATTTGACAGCTCATAGCTGTCTATAAATAGACCGCCATGGGTCAAATCAAATGTCACCCGACTTTTTGCCTCTTTTCTTTCGGAAAATTTTTAACGAAGACTCTTCGTTTTCGATTCCGGTGATCTTCTTCATCTTCTCCGGTCCTTATACACCATGGGCTCCAAGAAAAAGGCCGCTTCTCGCCCCCAATCCGCTGCTGCAGCGGCGTCGCCGTCTCAGGCTCCGCCCGTCGGTGGTAAGTGTCGTTCCCCGGGGCCGTCAAACTTGCTTCGGCGAGTTCTTTGAAAAAACCCTAGATGCATTGCCGTCAAACTTGCTTCGGCGAGTTCTTTCCGAAAAACCCTATATGGGTTCTTGCAAACGAGGAAGACGACTCGTTTTGACATTGTTAACGCAGAGTTAGGACTCTGCGTTCTGAATTTGAAACGTCAGGGCTTGACCCTGCGTTTATGGAATCTGAACGCTGGGTCTGGACTATGCGTTCGAATGATTAACGCAAAGTTCGACTTGTGCGTTGACGAATTCTAAACGCCAAGCCTGAACTGTGCGTTCGAGAAATTTAACGCAGAGTTCGACCTTTGCGTTGATGAATTTTAAACGCCAGGTCTGAACTGTGCGTTCAACAAACTTAACGCAGGGCTTGACCTTTGCGTTAATGAATTTTAAATGCCAGGTCTGAACTGTACGTTCAACAGATTTAACGCAGGTCTTGGCCTCTGCGTTAATGAGTTTTAAACGCCAGGTTTGAACTGTGCGTTTGAAAGAGTAACGCAGGGTTGACCTCTGCGTTGATGAAAATTAAACGCTAGATCTGAATCATGCGTTTGATAGTTTTCTTTCTTTCATTTGACTGACTGAATATTTCTTTGTTTTGCAGTGCCTTATACCCGCGAACCGCTCAATCCTCGTCACCACTTCGGGCGTGAGGGGGGCGTGGATTTTAACATGCAATTCAATCTGCGTCAAGAACTCCCGATATTCCAAGATTCTGACAAGGATCGTGTCACTTTGATCTCCGACCCAAGTACAGATATACTTAGGGTATTAGTTACAGACGCTAAATTTGAGACTGGGTCCCGCAAGAAGCTTGTCAAGCCGGATTTTCTATTTGGGGATCGTGTCACTATCTCAAAAGAGATCGTGCACGGCGGACACTACAAATGGCTGCGACAAATCGAAGATCGTCGTTTCTTTCTTCCTGACATGCACAGGATGTTTCCCATCTCTTATTACCAATGCGCCTCCGTCCCCCGCCACATGAATTGGGACTTGGTGAGAGAGCAAGATGGGGTAGCTATCGGGGTTCTAACTCACAAGGGTGTACATTCCGCTGGTTATAGTCGACAAGTGTCAGCCTTGGAACCCTGTTTATTCTCACGGGGATATCCTTTAGGAGAAAGTGCTAGCCCAGCTAACACCTTCATGCGACGATTTTTGACCGCCAAAGGTGAATTTCCAACCACAGTATTCCGAACTCCTGGATGGGTACATTCCACTAAGGCAGGATGGTGGACACGAATGATAGAATTCGTACTGGCGGAGTTAAAGGGACCGTTAACTCAATCTGGGCTTGGTTGCCCTATTAGGGCTACTCAATTCGGTATCGCTCTTAGTCCTTATAACTTCTTCGCCATTCTGGAGCGGTACAATCCGGAGACTTGTACATTTTTCACACCAGAAGGAGAATTAGGGTTCGCCCTACATGAGATGTTTGATGTCTCAGGTCTTCCTTTTGGAGACTTACCATATGAAGAGTTTGTCCCTGGGTCAAATGAACTGAGAATTTTGAAGGAGACGAACCCTGAAGTATATGATACTCTATGGGAAGTGATGTGTCATTTCCAAATCTGCAGCCAACTGACAGGAGCACGTGGACGTGGTATCAAACAGCTATCTTGGGCTGAGTATCTTTTCTAGAATTTGTCTAACAAAGCTGTCAACATATCTCGTCGGGAGGCAAGCACCTCTGAGACCATTCAGGCTTTGATTAATGACGCCACCGTTCACTATGTTAGCGAGGGAATAGAAGATGATTTCCCTGCACAAACTGAATTTGAGAGCTTCCATCACCAGGCAGCCATTCCAATCTCTGATATGGCTTTATTGGCGGGTTTTCTCATGCTGTGGCTAAAGCGGTGTGTGGTCCCTACCAGGCCAATAGATGCTGTGATGATCGAGATAGCTTATCTGGCTGTCCTCTTAGCTCACGGGAGGCCCATAAATCTACTTTCGGCCATGACATGTTGTCTACAGCATGGCTTGAGGGAATTGTGTCTCGAGTTTATCCAAGTGAAGGAGATAGACTCCGAAGGAAAGAAAAGCTTGGTGACCCCAAATCCCAGAGTACCCTTGCCATATACTTACTTAATGGCTTGGTATGCCTCGCATTGTTCACATCTGATGAGCGCTCCGTCTTCCACAGATGAAGGTTTCACCCCTTTCGTGCAGAGATTAGAAAAGGCTACTTGGATAGGCACTTACGTAGTGAAGGTCCGTCAGATCCTGTCAAGAGACCTCAGCTACGACATCTTCCGCTGCTTCCCGGATTTTGAGGGTGGAGGGTATGGACAGGTATTCCAAGATACTGCTGGTCCTAATGGTTTCACTCGCTTGGACGGGGGAGTTTTCCATTGGTTGTTGAATATCAGACCTGGTTATCTCATCCTCAGGCAAAATGATAAATGCATAATTGAGCCCTATCAACCGTATAGATTTGCTCGCCAATTCGGATACGACCAACTGTATGTTGGCAATCCAAGAAGCCTACTTTCAGTTATGGGCAACATATACGAAGGAGCTCGAGCCTGGTATTATTCCACCGCAGGTTGCACCGGGGCTACCTTCAGATTACCCCACAAGACACCGAATTCTCTTCTTTCCGCGGCTTTCTGTAACTGGTATTATACAGCTTCTACAATCACAGAATATAAACTGTACACTTCAGGCCTCCGTGAAATTAGAAGGCTGTATACATCCCGAAAAGGAGCTCGTGTGTCTCGTCTGAAAGGGATCGACGAGTTTTTAGATTTTGAAGATGAAGCTGAGGAAGAAGAAGGGGAACTAGGAGTAGAGAGTCCCCCGGTAGTGAATCCCACGGCTGCTGAAGCTCCAAGGACAAAAGCAACTGGAAAGAGGGCTCTGTCCGAAGCCAAAGAGGCTCGATATGAGAAACGCATTCGCAGAAAGCTAATAATAGACCCTCCTGCCGAGAAGTTGATGGGGGATGCTTTTAAATCTGCCGACAGAGGAGATGAGCAAGAACCCATTGCTACAAGTCATCCTGATCGCGCGGGTCCTCATTCTGAGAGTACTACATTCGTTGAAGAACTTTCTCCTTATTGTCCCTTGGATCAGGCGGAGGGTGGAGATGAATTCCCAATTAAGGATATGGGAGCTTCTTCTACAGCAGATCCCGATATCTCGCCATTTCCAGATCAGATTCTTGATGCTGCTTCTTCACCTGCAAGGGTGCTACCTACAACGTCTTCATCTGAAGGGGTTAAGCTGCCTGCAGACGAGCTGGTGTCGGAAGAACTTGTACATCCTAATGAGAATCAGTCTCCAGCCTCCTCTGCACTATTGCCACATTCGGAGACTATTATTCCTAGTCCCACGACTGGCCGGCTGACTAAAGTGGACACGTCAACGAGCTCTCCAGGACTGTCAACTGCAGGTGATGACGAACCGTTAGACTATGAGAGCTCGTCTCACCATGATGACGCTGAGGAGGATGAAAGTGATGGTGACGATTCCGCTAGCTGGGCTAATCCTACACCACCCTCTTCTGATAAGGTGTCCGGTTATCTTCCTTTTTACCCTACCGGTAGAAGTTATACATTCTGATTTCTCTGGTGTTTCTTTATTTTATACTGATTGCTCTTTTGTGTAGGTTCCCCAACTCATGAGGCTGCTGGTACGTCATCATCACGCCCCTCGCAAGCAGCGGACGTTCCTTCTTCTGAATCAATGCCAGTGACTACCGGTTCTTTACCAGAAGAAACTCCTTCACTGACGATTCCTCTCAAACCTGTGGGGACAGAGATGGTGCTAAGCTCAGCCCAAACTGGGGCACTCATGGTTCTACCTTCTAGTCCCTCGCAACTGGACGTCAGCATAGCTTCTCCAACTTCCTCACGGTCATCACCCACTTCTCCTGCACCTGGATCTATGCTTTTAGGCTCCCCATCGACATCTCCGATGAAGTCTCTAAGTCCAGTGGCCGTCCCTTCCGTTCTAAAAATTCTTCTACGACCGTTGGAAGACATGATGAAGTTAGCAATCAAGGAGATCAGTGCTAAACGAGCTTTGTTTGATTTCTTTAAACCAATACTCATGAACTCTTTGAATGGCATTCGCTATTTGGATGACGCTCGATTGTTCCAGCATTGCTCTGAAGGTGTCTCTCGGTTGGAGAAAGATCTAAGGGCTTTGGAAGAATTGCATCAAGCCGATCTTGCTGCTCAGGCCGCGTTAGTCTTTAATAATCTTAAAGCTGAAGCGGCCCGCCAATACGAGACTTTTCAAGAAGCCATCACTGACAGGGAGCTTGAACTCGCATCCTTACAGGGGCTGTGCATGCAGAAACAACACGCTGTGGACGATTCTAGTGCTGCCATTCAAGCGACTCGTGCAGAAATTGATCGCCTCAAGGTGGAATTGGCTCGACACGAATCAGAGCTCGCGCGGGAGGAAGAGATCTTAGTGAGGCTCAGGCTAGAAAGCGTGAAGACTTACGCCACTTACCGCTCGTCGACACAGGATCTTGAACTTCTCCAAAAGCAAGCCAGTGCAATCGAGTCGGACGAAAACGTCCTTAGGAAGAAAGCCGAGGTGATGGTGCAGGCCGCTCATGAAGAAAGGCTAGCTGCTATTAAATCCCGGCTTGTGTATTTCACTTTTACTGATCCAAGGGCTGAATGATGTAGTGTTCTTTTTGTTTGATAAGAACAAGGTTTTTGTATCACTCTTCAATATTTTTGGTGATAATAAAAAGAGTGATTCTGATTTGCTTCTTTTCATTGCATGTGCCGTGTTCTGACTTGCAACCATGGAACTATATGAAAAATACCCAATCTTTAAAATTCTCTTCATTATCATCTAAGATAATTCTAGAAGAACTTTAACTCATGGGGGGGGTATGAACACTCGTTATTCCTTTGCAAAAAGTATTAACTGGTTCAAACGAGTTAAAGGTGTCA
>BQKN01065003.1:306354-349284 GCA_022839385.1 Asparagus kiusianus | reverse complement strand
CGGCTCGGTTTCGGCCGAGTTCCCGGGTGTTGGTTCGTTTCGTCGTTTTCGGGTGTTTCCGGTTCTTCGTCGTTCGGATTTGATTCGGTTTCTGGAATCGACTCATTGACTTGATTCCAAATATGGTAGTTAATCCGTTTCTGAGTCCGAGTCCGGGATTGATCTTGATTCGATCGTTATATCACCGAGTTCGCTCTTGTTTAGATGACTCGGTGATTCCCCGAAACGTTGGTTTGATTCCACGTGCGAACGTGTTCCGTCGCTTATGTGCTTCGTCGTCTCGAACTTTCGTTGATTTGTTCGGGTCTTGATTCGATTGCCCAAATCTTCATTTGGCAGTAGATCCGCTTCGGTGTTTGAGTTCAGGTCCGTTTTGTTGTTGGACGACTCGTTAACTTTCCGAACCGTTGGTTTGGTCCCGCACGCGAACGTATTCCGTTGCTTGCGTGCCGTTCGTTGGCTTCGTAGCCTCGTTAGTTCGCTTCGTTGCTCGAACGTCCGTTGATTTGTCGAATCATCGTGCCGAGCTAAGCTAAGGGGCTTATAGGCAATTTTATACGCCTACAGCACAGTTGAAAAGCATCCTGGCGCGAATCACCATGTACGACCTCCTCCGGTTGTCCAGGACCACTCGCGAAGCCCTGCAAGAGGCGTTGGCGGACTCAGAGGCGTTCTCAACCCACTTCTCGAAAGAGACGGAGGCGGAACGAGAATGCACGACTTGCTGCCAAGTCTCCGAGAGGCGGTTCCCGTGCATCACTTTCACCCCCGAAGACATGCTCATCAAGAGCACATCGCATGATCGACCCCTGTATTTCACGGGATATGTCGGCTCGGCGAGGGTGGACCGGATCCAAGTCGACCCGGGTTCTGCGTTGAGCATTGTGCCCCTGAAATTAATTAGACACCTGGGGATACCGCCAAAGCGCCTGTCCTCGACCACCACTACCATTTTTGGCTTTAACGCCACAGGGATGCGGCCGCTGGGCAAAATCCGCCTGAAATACCGCATAGGCGACATGAAGACGGAGGTGACCTGCTATGTCATCGACGCCGAGCCTTCCTACAACATGCTCCTAGGACGCCCGTGGATCCATGGCAACCGAATAGTCCCATCCACCCTTCATCAATGCTTGAAGTACGTGGACGACTATGAGCGTGTGAAGACTGTAGTGGCCGACAGACAGCCCTTTAAAGGCGTCGAAAACTATTTCACCGACTCTCTGCTGTATCAAGACCCCGTTGAACCGCCGATTGAGGAGCCGGAAAGCGGCAACGAGGCGGACAGCGAGCCTGAGTACGGCGACAATCTAATCTTAAACGATTTCGAGTCAATTGTAATTGGTTATGAGAGTCATCGTGTAACCAACGCTGTTCAGGCGGGAAAGATTGTCGTCAATGAAAAATCCGACTTTGCCTATGTGTCGTCTTGTTCTACGTCTGAGGATGATGAACCCAACGACTTATGGTCGGAGCTCTACCAAGATCCTTCCCTGCACACTCCGGTACGCTCGTTGTACGCCGCGAGGGGGAAGCCGATTGACTCATCGCGAGCTGTATTTGTTATGCCGGCCCGAAATAAATATCGAAAAGATATTATTTTCGGCCGGATCGATCGCCCCTTGCGCACGCTCTGGGACGAGTCCGAAGACGAAGACCCAGCACCCCAGTTTTCGCAATACAGTCGAATTGCGAGACGCATGATGAGCGACATGGGATACGACCTCACTCATCTAGAAGGCCTCAATTACGGCCGAGGACACAAGACGGTCATCCAACCTGCTCACGTACCTAAGGGGAAACCCTCGAATTATTTCAACCGAACTAGGAGAGGTTTAGGCTACTCCTCCTCCTCGTCAGAACTGTATTTCTGTGTCAACGAAGATTCCGACTATGCATGCTCAGGGGACCAATCATCGGTTACCTCGGCGTGGGACTCGGATATCAGCGTGAGGGATCTGTTCGACAGCCTTACAATCAACATGGCTACGATGGATCCTGCCGAAATGGCGACAGATGAACAACTTCCACTCTATGACGAGACGTGGGATCGCCACGTTAACGCCCAGTGGAGTAGTCGCTTCGAGCAAAGGGAACCGTCCACCGAGGACAAAATCCTCCAAGTGAACATGGGCACTGACGAGAGTCCCAAGCCCATATTCATCAGTGGTAGCCTGCCTCCTCAAGAAAAGGAGGACCTCATTGCCCTCATACGGGAATACATCGACGTCTTCGCATGGAATTATGAGGACATGCCTGGCTTGGATCCGCGGATCGCCACACATCGCCTCAACATCAGCCTAGACGCCAAGCCAGTCAAGCAGTAGCAAAGGCGGTTTCGCCCCCAGATCATGGAGGCGATCGAGGCCGAAGTAAAGAAGCTCATCGAATCCGGCTTCATCAGAGAGGAACAGCACCCCGACTGGGTGGCTAACATTGTTCCAGTGCTGAAGAAAAACGGTAAGATCCGCATCTGCATCGATTTCAGAGACCTCAACTCTGCGTGCCCAAAAGACGAGTTCCCCCTGCCCATCACGGATGTCATCATCGACAACACGTGTGGATTTGAGAGGATGTCCTTCATGGACGGTTTCTCGGGGTACAATCAAATCAAAATGCACCCCGAGGACGAGAAACACACCGCGTTCAGAACTCCTATGAGGGTGTACTGCTACACCGTTATGCCTTTTGGACTCAAGAACGCTGGTGCAACCTATCAACGCGCCATGAGTATGATCTTTCGGGAGCATCTGCGAAAGACGGTGGAATGCTACGTGGACGATCTGGTCGTGAAGAGTCGCCACAAAGGCGACCACCTCCAAGATCTGAGGACGATGTTCGAACTCATGAGGACTCATCAACTCAAGATGAATCCCACTAAGTCATTCCTAGGGATGGCTAGTGGTAAATTCCTCGGCTTCGTCGTCACGACAAAAGGGATCCGAATCGATCCAGACAAGGTTCGAGCTATCCAAGAGCTCCAACCACCCCGGAACCTCAAAGAATTGAGGGGCCTCCAGGGAAGATTGGCCTACATCCGAAGGTTCATTTCAAACCTTTCGGGCAAATGTCAGCCATTCTCCAAACTCATGAAGAAAGGCACTTCCTTCGTATGTGACGAGTCTTGCCAGAAGGCCTTCGAAGATATCAAGGTGTACCTATCGAATCCGCCTGTACTCGCCGCACCAATTTCAGGGAGACCGTTTCTCATCTATATCCGCGCCATGGAGTATTCTCTCGGTGCTCTCCTGGCACAGAACGATGACGCCGGCTATGAGCAAGGCATCTACTATCTAAGTAGAACCCTGCAGGGTGCCGAGCAACGGTACCCGATGGTCAAGAAGGAATGTTTGGCCTTGGTATTCGCCATCCAAAAGATGCGACACTACCTGGTTGGCCAGACGATCCACGTCATCTCAAGGATGAACCCCATTCGAGTCTTCATGACCCAACCTGCGGCGTTAAATTGGCGCTTAGCTAGATGGGCACTTCTGCTCTCCCAGTACGACATTCACTTCATGCCACAGAAGTCGGTCAAAGGGCAAGCCATATGCGATCTCATGGCCAGTCACCCGCTGGGGACAAAGACCGACTTGTTTGAAGACTTGCCGGACGAACCACTTGAGGTCAACGTAACTTCGTTACCAGAGGTGTGGCAGATGTTCTTCGACGGCGCGTCTCGCGCAGCCCCAGACGGCTCTATTGTTGCTGGAGTGGGGGTAGTCATCACTTCCCCACACAACCACGTGCTGCCCCGGGCCTTCTCCTTGACAGAGCCATGTACCAACAACGTGGCCGAATATAACGCCTTACTCATTGGACTTGAGCTGGCCAAAGAGCTAGGAGTAAGGCATCTCGAAGCTTACGGCGATTCCCAGCTCATCGTCAAGCAGATGACCGGCGAATATGAGGTTAGAAACGAAGACCTGATTCCACTCCATAAGGCGGCTGTCCGGCTAGCGGAGTCATTCGATAGCTTCCACATTGAGCATGTGCTACGTTCCAAGAACACACATGCGGATGCCTTGGCTTCCCTGGCGGCCAACCTGGCTCAACCATTCGGAACAATCCAATCGGTCACAGTGGCGAGCAAGAAGCTCTTTCGACTGAAAGACGATCCAGAAGAAAACGCCACCCATCAAGTCTCAGATCAGCCCAGTGCTGAGGACTGGCGCCTCTCGATCATCGATTACGTCCTATACGGCGTATTGCCCGAGGATGCAAAGGAGCGAGAGTCCGTCCGGAGACGTGCTATGAGATTCTACTACGACTCGACCACCAAGACGTTGTATCGAAGGTCATACGACGGATTGTTGCTTCGATGCCTCTCAAAAGCAGAAGCACAGGAGGCTCTACGCGAGGCCCACAACGGCATCGGCGGAGCTCACCAACCCGGACCCAAACTTTGGGACCACTTCTGGCCTGGGATGGTCCAAGACGCTGTTGCCTACGCAAAGCGCTGTCACGAATGCCAGATTCACGCCAACTACATGCATCAGCCACCTGAAGACCTACACCCAACAAAGGCTTCGTGGCCTTTCGAGGCATGGGGGATGGACATAGTTGGACCGATATCCCCGCCATCGGCAAGAGGTCATCGCTTCATTCTTGCGATCACTGACTACTTCTCTAAATGGGCCGAAGCCGTCCCCTTGAGAGAAGTCAAGACTAATGACGTGATTAAGTTCATCAAACACCACGTCATTTACCGGTACGGCGTACCACGACGTATCATTCATGACAATGGTACGCAGTTCGTCAGTCACGCATTCACCAGGTTCTGCGACAAGTTCCGAATGCAGAACCTCTCTTCCACGGCCTATAACCCATCAGCAAATGGCTTGGCCGAGGCCTTCAACAAAACGATCATCAAGATTTTAACCAAGTTGACCTCAACCAGCAAACGCGACTGGAACGAGAAACTTGGCGAAAGCCTATGGGCATATCGCACCACGGTTCGCACGCCGACCGGCCATACGCCCTACTCCTTGGTATATGGCTGTGAGGCCATATTGCCGTTGGAGATTCAGATACCTTCCCTCCGTGTTGCCTTAGCAACGGGGATGACGGTGGAAGACAATCACCGACAACGACTCGCCGAGCTCGAGGCGTTGGACGACAAACGGCTGGAAGCTCAACAGCACATTGAGTTCTACCAAGCTCGGATGGCTAAGGCTTTCGACAAGAAAGTCAAACGTCGAGCCTTCAAGGAAGGAGAGCTGGTGTTGGCCGTCCGCCGGCCAATGATTCTCACCTCCAAGAAGAAAGGCAAATTCCAATCCAAATGGGAAGGGCCGTTCGTAATAGAAACAGTCTATTCGAATGGCGCCTACCGCCTCGTCAAGCCCAACGGCGACAAGATCATGATGCCCATCAACGGCAAATACTTGAAGAAGTACTACCCTTAGTTCTTCTTCACCAACTCCCATGAGTGCAAGAGTCTAAACTGGCCCTCGAACCCTCCAACTGGTATACGAGGCTAAACTGTCCCTACTCTACCCGTTATGGCGAAAGCCTCTGGTGGAATTCATTTCGCCTATCCTCTCCAACGAGATGGCGGATCCACTAAGTCGTTCATATCATGACAAACCAATTCATTTCGCCTGTCCTCTCCAACGAGATGGCGAATCCACCAAAGTCGTTCACATCACGACAAACCAAATCAACTCGCCAATCCTCTTCCAAAGGATGGTGGGTCCCCAAAGTCGTTCCAATCACGACATTCCCTGTCACGTTAACATTAAACCTCTGACACAATGTACTCACCAATCCTCCTCAGAAAGAATGGTAGGTCCCCCACAGTCGCTCCAATCGTGACAAAACCCCATCAGGTTAATGATCACCTCTGATGATTGGCATCGTTATTCCGACGAATAACATAGCCTATGTAATAGCCTACCACGCGACGTGTTATTACTTCTGTCAATAGTCACACTCCTACGTCCCTGAACTATCTAGCCTATTCCAGCTATCCTAACATTTCCTTAGGATAACTGATGGGTAGCGGCCTACCACGTGAGGGCCCCTACAACAATCGAACGTCATATTCCTACATCCCTGACGATTCGATTATCATCTGTCGCCGCCTATTCAGACGACGACAACTGTCAAGAGCAGGTTGGAAAACGACATCTCTGCCGATTCCTCAAGCGACAGCTTGCCGAATGGCAAGTTGAAGTTGAGATTTTCAGTCGGCCGCAGGAGCGAACGACTGTTCTCTGCTGCAAGCCGAGTGTTACTCTCTTGATCCCACTGGAGCTACAACGCGAAAATCGGAGTCAACCCGATCCCACGCTGTAAGCAACCGAGAGCAGAACAAGGGTCCAAAATGACTAAGTTCGGAACAGAATGGTTAGAAGCTCACCAAATTCAACTCGAGGTTCCCAGCAACACACAAAGAAGAAATGGAGGGAGACCATCCATGCAAAACAAAGATAAGCAAAACAAACCAAAGGGCCACGACGGACCGAAATTTACAAGAGTTTTCAGTTTAGTTGTGATGCCCAGGGCACCAATTAAGTTGACAAAATTACATAAGCAAAACAGGCATTACAGGAATTTTAGAAGGCTAAAAGAGCCGATCTTGGCTTTGAGCGCAGCCCGCTCCGCCGCACGTCGGGTCCTCGCCTTCTCCTTCCGTTCCTGCTGCCGCCTGGCCAGGTCCGCCTTGCATTCCTCTTCCTCCTGGCGAAGGAGCTCCAGCGCCCTCTCCACCTCCCTGGCAGCCTCGCCGAGTTTCCCCGCCTTGCGCGAACGCTCCTGCAGCTTCGCCTCGCCGCGGAGATTGCCGGCGTCCTCAAAGAAAGCCCGGTCCATGTAAGCGTCCATCCGGTCCAGTACCGTTTGGTGTCGCTTTCGTAGGCGTCTGAGCTCAGCCTCCTTCGCCTGGATCCGCTTCGCCCGCTCGTTATGCTCTAGCAGGAGGTGCAGTGGGAGAGGCGGTGACTCGTTGGAGAGGTCTTCATGAGCCAATTCCTCGAGGCGGTACATCCACCCCTCCACGAACTCAAGCTCTCGCTCACATCGCTGTGTGAGCGAGTCATCGCCCGCACGGCGGATCGCCTCCAGACGCGCCTCTACGAGGGGGAGCGAGTCGTAGTATCGCTCACCGCCCATGCTGACAGAGAGGGCACACCCGTGCACCAAATCCACCAACTCCTGGAGCGGCACAAAAGCAGGGTGAGCCACGGGGTCCGGAATAGGATATCCCTGGACCGGGCTCGCCGAGGCAGCAGACGGAGCGCCGACATCCACGATGGTGGCGGAGGAGCCGACACCTTCGGCATCGCTGTGATCGGAAGAGGAAGCCATGGAGGAGAAAAGTTTTCTTTTTCTTTTCTGGCAGATTTCGCCCGAAGCAGTCAGGACTCTGCCAGAAGAGGGCGAGTGCGGAAATATATACCAAGAAATCCGACGGCTGAGATTCGTTGCCCCAAACCATCAAGCGGCCCGAGCGACCTGCGACGCTTCGAACTCAACGCCATTAAAGACTACTCTCGAGACACCAAACCGACCAATCGGATTGAGCAAGAGGCGAAGGGTTCAGTCGCTTCACCAATAAATGAGCAATAATGAGTTCACAGAGCCTTAGTTGACAAGTGCTTGGGTTTGCCGACCGACACGTGGCGTGAGTTTCGCCCGCGGTTGGATCTCCGACGGTTAGACAAACCCGCCACAATCCAAGTTTCGCCTTGCGTAAATTCGCCAGTGACATCGACACAAATCCGTCAGGACTCGGGATTCGCCCATGGTTTGAATTCGCCGAAGGATGAAGTTAACCTTCAAACGAACTCTCCGACGGTTTAGTACGTCTCTCCCAGCGAATTCGCCATCCTCTGGGCTGAGCCATATTCGAGCTGAGTTTTCGCCCAAGTGTTGCAACCTGAAACCGCTGGTGGCCATGCCAAAGAAATATTAAAGGGGTTATATCCAAAAGGAACACGACGAGGAAGAAGACAAACTGCATCAAATGCTTCTAGACAGTACATTTGAACAAAGTTATGTTTTTTGCAAATCGCGAAAGTCATAATATTACGTTCGAAGAAGCAAAACATGCACCCATTGTTTAAGATAATACATCTGAACAGGTCATGACTTCACGAGTCATGGCATAGTTTCAAAATTAAGCAAGACAAATAAACAAAGTGTCTTAGGCACGAATACATGGTGGGGATCTCAATCAAACACACTGAAAGTGGAAATCTCTGCCTTGGCCAATTCTACCCGTCTCGCGTGGTCCTCTCGAGCCTTGTCCTCGGCCGCTTTTCTAATCCGCTCCTTGGAGTTCGACTTAGCGACAACGTCTTGTTCCCGCAACACCAAGAGGCACTGAGTTGCCGCTTCAGCCTTCTCACGGGCAATGACGACGTCGGTCTGGAGCTTCTCCAACCTCGCCTCCGCATGTCCCAGTTCGGTTCGCAGGCGAGCTATCGTGTGATTAAGGTCGATGACTTCCTCCTCTGACGAGCGATGGTGATCCACCCAGAAATTGGCAGTGTACTCCGAATCAGCGATCTCTTTGGAACGGATCTCCTGTTCATGGGCCTCCCTACGCCTGATGAAAGCCAGGCAAGACTCCATATAAACTTCGGGGCCTTCCCGCAGCAATGCCTCTAGCCCTATCATACGCGACTCCAGAAGACGTAGTTCTCGCATACAACGGGTGAAAAGCCGATTTTCGCCCGATCGTCGAATGTCTACCGCACGATCCAGGAGAGATTGCCTGAAACTGGCAAAACTACCCATGCCGAGATCGACAAGAGAAATTACCTGTCTCACGGCGTTCTCGAACTCCTCGACATGGGCCTGCCAAGACGAGGAGCCAGGGGGAGTGGGTTTTTGACCAGGGGCGAGCGCCGCAATTGGGGGAACCTCGAGACAAGGTTCCATTCCTGGTTGCGGAGCAGAACCCTGGGCAGGAGGAGCCTCCGGGCTCTCGGGCTCATCATCGGATATCAAGATGGGTTCCGCCTCGTGCTCCTCAGGAAGCGGTGCATCATCGTGGACTGAGAAGCACAGTGAGGGCATGGAAGAGGGATCTAAGCAAGAGATACCTATTCATGTCTAAATAGGGTTTGAACTGGGAACATACCTTCGACAGCCGCTGTTCCTGCCGCACCCGAGGAAGATGCCTCCTTCCTCTTCTTGGAAGTAACCCTCTTCGTCTTCGGCGCCATCTGGGAGACACAAGGTGATTAGGATCTCTTCCGAGAGGAACGATGAGAAAGCCTTGGTTTTTCTTGACGAAGGGAAAAGGTACTAAAATACCCCGATCCTAGGAGGTTATGTGCGGTTCGATTGGACCCTTCAGTCCCGAACAGTTAAGGAGGAAGCCGAATATCCCGCATCCCGTATGAGCGGTTGAGATTTGACGGTTTCGGGGCATGATCTCTAACCGACGGCCTGGATCGGGCGTGAAGGAAGAAGAGACCCGTCGCACCGCAATTAAGGCAAGACGGTGCACCTACGTCTCTGTGACTGACGTGCACGTGGGCGGACACACGACCCGCTAAAAGCGGAGTCCACCTGTATCTGGAATCGCCACTAACAGAACAACTGCGAATTCATCAATTTGTAAAATTCGCCTGCAGGCGAAACGGGTCTGTAGCTGGAATCTGCCAGGGGAAATTTCCCTCAACTTAACATCAACTAGTGCATTAAAATATCTATACTAAATATAGTATACACACAAGCCAGAATCGCCAGAAACAAAAGAATAATTTCATTCATGAAAAAGAGTCCTGTTACAAAACAAAAAATACGAATTACAAAGATTTCAACCGCAGTTCCGCCTCACGAATCTTTTCGGCATGGCGGAGCTCAAGCCTCCTTAAGATCTCTCCACGAATCTCTTCCTCAGTGCACGAGATCAAGTCTTGAATGGCCACCTTGACATCCTTGAGGGCTCGATCCTTCTCCCCAACAGAGTCAGTGGTCAATTTCCGGCGGGACTCAACACCCTCCAACTCCTTTGCCACCTGATCAAGGGCCTCCCCTTGAACAGCCAGAGAGGCCTGCGCGTCAGCTATGACCTGTTTCATCCTCTCCACTTCGAAGGAAAGTCGGGAGAACCGGCTATCAACCGTCTCTTGCTCGCGAGCCACCCGTGCATCCTCGGCTTTGGCCTGCTCCAGCTCCGCTGACAACTTTAACTCCAGCGTCAGATTCTCGTTCAGGCGGCGATCCCGATCTGCCAGAGTTACTCGAACTTCGCGAGAGGCGAGATCAAAGAGGTTGGAACTCTCCGCACGAGCAGTGAGCAGCTGCTGAACCGCCACCTCCACTTCGTTCAGGCGCTGAAAGTAGGGTCTCGCCGCAATGGTGCCGAGCCTCTTACGCAAGAAGGACGCGTCGTCCTCAAGAACTTCCTTGAATTCCTCGAAGGGACAATTCCCCTCCAAGACCTGCCGAGTGAAGTGGGCCACAGTGTCTTCGAAGTTGGCCACAGCTCGCGCCACCTGCCTCTTTCGCCAGCATTCCATAGGAGAGAGAGAGGCATCCTCGACAGAGGATGGAGCCACGATCGGAGTACTAGTGGTCACGATCGCAGAAGCGGTGACTGGCGCTCCCAGAACTGGAACAACCGCTGGCGCTGCCACGATGGCAGTGGCAGAGTCACAGGTCACCGCCGGCGAGGAAGTGACCATCAGCCCAACGGGAGTTCCCCCTGAGCTGAAGACTCTTGCACCGAACGTTCACCCTCGACCGGTGCTCCCTCGGAGGTGGGGGTTCCCCCTTGTTGATCCGCAGGGACCACTACCTCCTCTTCGCTTGATAGCGCCTCATGAATGGAGGCATCGTCGTCCGTCTCGGATTCGCCCGAATGACCCTCCCAAGAGGGAGGATCCTCCTTGCCAGTAGCTTCGTGAGAGGGGCCAGCTGCGGGTACAAGGAAAATGATGACAATTAATACCCCCTTGGCCTAGAAGGGTCAGCAGCAATGAAACTCATGCTTACCTGGACCCTCTGGTTTCCTTTCATCTCCATTCCCCTCCTCTTCGTCAGAAGGAATGGGGATTGCTTTCTCGGCTACGCCTGCATAAATTCAATATGAGCAGTCAGAAAATAAGAACCTGACTTCTTACACAAGGGCGTTGCGCCGAAAGATTACCTCTTGGCGCGGGTGCAGGAGTCGTCGAGAACCCCGCCTGCGACTCCACACCGGAGGAAGGAAGCGTGTCCTTAGAAATCGCCGGAGCCGCCTGCGGTATGGCAGAAGGGGTAAATTGAACAACTTCCGTCCTAGAGACAGTACCGGCCCGACCAGCCGCCGCTCTGGTGGTCACCATAGTCCCCTCGCCACGGGCCCTCTTAGCCACTTCCGCTCTAGAGCTCTCTGCCGCTTCTCGCTGCCGTTTCGAGAGCAACGAACTACTCGGAGATAAGAGAGGCGTCCCCATGCGCCCAGCAATCGTACTCCGGGCTTGCTCCAGACGCTTGCTCGCCTGGGTCAACTCAACAGGTTCCCTCTGCTCGCCTTGGGACGCTAGAGGAAGACTGGGAGGCAGAGCTCGCGTTTTAGGAGCCTCGGATTCGTCTGTGCCCGCGCCCTCACCCTCAGAACCTCCTGCAGGGCCTTCCATGAACAGCTCCCTAGCCGTTGCACGGCCCCTCCGCCTCGAAGGTCGAGGAGCTCCTCTTGGACGACGCCCGTGCTCCGCCAGGCACGAGCTCTGAAACCAAAAGTCAACAGGATTGACACTGGCGCCCCGATACCACCGACAATATGAGATCGTGTGGTGCAAGTCGCGATCCTTCGCGGGTAGCTCAAAGCGGGCATCGGTGCCGCCAGCGTGAGTCCAGAACCATCCCCGAGCTCCGTCCACCAGCCCTCCTTCAAAGCGCAGATGGGGATTGGCGTTGCCCACGTACAATTGATCGTACCCGAACTGGCGGGCAAACCTGCAGGGGACATATGGCTCGAGATAGCATGTGGAGCCCGTTCTTAAGACGTGGTACCCCGGCCGGATGTTTACCAACCACCAAAAGGCGCCGTGAGGGAGGGTTGTGTAGTGATCCGCCGTCAGCGCGTCCCTCAGAGATTCTCCGTATCCGCCCCCACTAAAGTAAGGAAAAAAGCGGCGAAAGTTGTAATACCCGAAGTGGGAGAGCGTCTTCCGTGCGTCGGGGATATCCTTGCATTTCCAGGAGCACCTCTCCAAGCGCTGGACGAAGGGGACGAACTTGTCGCCTTGGATCGCCGCCGGGGCGCTCATCAGGTATTCACAGTGGTATACGAACCACGCCATCAGATACGTATACGGCAGCCCCACCCGAGGGTTGGGGGTCCTGATGACCTCTCCTTCTCCCTCATCAGTGGCCGATACGCGGCAGAATTGAGCTGTCAGGGTACGAAGCCCCCGATGGATGCACGCTATCGTCGCCGATACTAGGGAGTAAGACTTCCCGTGAGCTAAACAAACCGCCGGGTACACGACCTCCACAGGAAGAGCTTCGAAAGAGTGAGTGGGGATCACGCACCTCTTCAACCATAACATGAGGTACCCCGCAAGCAGCGCCTTCCCTGAGATGGGCGACTTCGCCTGATGATGGAAAGAGTGAAAGACTGTACCAGACTTAAATCCACCTTCATCGCGGTCGAGAGTCACGGTCCCCCCCTCTTCGGCTATCCTCGCCTCCACCTCGGATTGGTCGCATACGCCCAACGGGAGGGCAGGCTTCCTCTTAACATCGTTCCCCGGGAACAAGTAATCAGCCCAATTCTTGTGGCTGATCCCATTCTTCTTCCCCTTATGATCTGCTGCCCCCAAGGTGCTGAGGCAGATGTGGTAGTGGCAGAGTAACTCCCACAAAGTCTCAACCGCCAAGGGCGAATGATTGGACAATTGATCGATCTCGGTTTGATCGGGGACGTACTCCTCGTAAGGAAAGTCCCCCAGAGGCAGCCCCGACACGTCGTACATCTCGTGTGGGGTAATACCGAGCTCACCATTGGGGGTGAAAAATGTGCCGCTTTCCGCACAATACAGTTCCAAAATGCTGTGGAACTGAGAGGCGTTGATCCGCAAGCTATGTCGAGTAGCTTCGACGGCCACGTACAGCTCCGTGTTCTTGAGATCAGCATTCTCAGCCAGAACACGGTCGGTGATCTTGGACCACCAAGTGTCGCTGCCGGGCGCAGAATAGACCCATCCCGGAGCTCTGAAATCCTTCGGGGGAAAGCTCCCTCCGACTCGGAAGAAGCGGTGACGGAAGGTCTCCGCCGCCGCTATCGACTCCCCCACGGGCAGTTCCGCGGACATTAAGCCAGGACGCAGACCCGTCACACGCTTACATGAGCCATCCACTCCATATCCAGCGGTAGAGCCCGTGAAAACGCCACAAGTGACCCCATCTTGAGTCGGGGTCAGCTCCCAGTTCATCATCCAAGGAACCGCGAGGGACCGCAGCTCGACGATCGAGAACCCCCTCGACATGCTGGGGAGGTAGTAACGAGTCCCTTCCACCGTGTGGAACCACATGCTCTCTTTGAGCAACAGGGCAGAAGGGTCGGTCGTGACATCGCCGAACAAAAACTGAGGTTTCAGCAGCTCCACCCTAGCATCATCTGTCAGCGCCGCATCGGTCATCAACTCGCGCAGTGTCAAGTGGTGACCGTCTGTGACCCTCTTTATCAAGCCATTCGGCTTGTCGGCGGTGAACGCTGGTACTGGAGCCAGTGAGGGAAATCGGGGAGGAGCCGTGTAGTTCGTACCACCGGCGTGGCCAATGGCCACACCCTCCGGGAAAGCTTCATCGGAGAGAGTTGCTGCAAGAAAGGAAAACCGATTAAGACAAAATCCGCTGTAGGGGTAAAATCGCCCATCAAGCAGAGGTGGGCGAAATCGCCTGTCAAAAGGGGGAACCCACTTCGAACAAGGTTTACCCGTACAAGCGACACTGCCCTCTAACAGGAAAAAACCGAACTCGCCTATCAGGCTGAGTTCGCCCACGGAGACAAAGGTTACCCTCTAAAGGCAAATAGGGCAAGCTTTGCCCCAAATCGGGGAAGCCGCCAAAGGGCGGCGGAATTTCGGGATAATGGGCAACACCCATCTCCCCAAATTCGACGCCTAAAACCTACACGAGGTCATCCAACAAACCCATCGACATACCTGAGCGCAACTCCGGAGCACTGGCGGGCATGCCGGCGGAGAGACGATCGGAGTAACCTCCAGGGCCTGCACCTCTCACTTTGCGCCTCCTAGGTTTTGGAGCCATTGAAAGATGGGGCGGGAACTCTTGTCTTAGGAATTCTTTTCAAGATTCAACAGCACGATGAATCCCAAAGGAGGAAAACAGCGGGTTTAAAAAGGGGGAGTTGTCCACGTGGCCGCGATCGCCCTCGATAGGCGGATCCCCCACGAACGGGAAACGTGGCCACAATCAAATTCGATGGTCCAGATCACCCTCATCGACGGTTGCATCCAACGGTTGAATTCGAAAACCACGGCCACGATCAGAACGAGGCACATGGAGCGGAGCCAAACTGTCGAATCATGATAATACTACACCGCGTTAAGCTGGAAAAACACGAAACCCCGTAAATGGACACGTGGTTTACTCACATTAGGCCTACTTTCGCCCAAAAGTAAAGTCTCGATGACGAAGGCTCGAATGAAATCCGCAAGTCACTCAAAATTTCGCCACCTATGCCTAACTTTGCACGCGCGACTCAACTCGCCTTCAGGAAGCAGGCGACTCGCCCAAAACCCAGAAACCGACAAGGGGACTTCATTGAGACCCGCGCCCTAGACGGCTAGGGGTCAGAATAGAAATCTTAGCGCTAAGCCTAAGAGAAACTACTCGACAACTCATCATACTGAGGGGAATAGTATGGCTAGCCCGATTCAAACGGTAATCGGTAAAGGCAGATCAAACCCGTTGATAGCTGAGGGTTTGCTAAAAATCCTAATGTACTTGATCCATCCGAAGCTTCTTTATTCAAAGTATTCCAGACCACACGTAAGTCGGTTTTGGTCTGAAAACTTTGAAGGAGGTCTTGTAGACGGTAAAAATTACCGCGGCGGATTAGTGAACGAATTCGCCCACAGAACAGGACCACCCTCTCTTAGGAGAATAACCTACTAAGTGGATTCGCCGGCATGAGGGCCCCCACATCGGTCGCACCCGCCAAATCACATGGATCCGCCAGTGAGGCGAATCCGCCTTCATTAGCCAAATCCGCCTGCCGAAGAGGAGCTCAAATCCGCCCCCAAATGCCAAGGCCACTTGCCAAGAGCCACGTCTGCTTACGTGAGCCAGAGACCAGGTTTCCAGGGACAAGCCTTCTCTACCTCCCACGATGTAAGGTAAGGAGGCACAGTACCCCAAGTTCGTCAGACGGCAGTCCGTAATTCAAGCGAACGAGACGGGCGCCGAACCGGCCTATAGACTCATAAATGCGGGTCACCTCACCCATCAGAATGGAGAGCCGAAGCCGCCGGCGCGCGGCAAGCTGTCTGGAGTCCGTCCAGGCACGAGACGTCCATTCTCCCACCCCTATTCAGACATAGGGTAAGGGGAGGAAGGGTACAGCACCACAGGACCGCCGGATGGTCACTCGGTACCTCGCCGCACAAGTGAGCGGACGGTTGCCAGAGCCATCTGCGTCCACATAAATGCAGCGTACCGTGCTCCAAGCGAAAGGTCAGAGCCACCAGCGTTCGACGAGCTGTCCAGGTCCACTCAAGTGTCTGGCAGTCGCCGTCACGAGTGCGATGAAGGGCTTTCCCACTCCTACACGACGTGACACGACATGTAACCTCAAAAGACAACCGTTTGTTGTACAGGGGACAATAGGATGTCCTTGAACAGTGTATGGTCACATCCCATGGTTCAAGGGACAGCCAAACGGTCCCCCTCCCACTTAAAAAAAGCTCCTTGCAGCAGCCAAAAAAGGGATCGATCAATAAACAAAAAAAAAGATCGATCAAACAAGGATCTCCAAGGAACAAAAGGATTCGAACTCCTTCACCCAGAGCTTCTACTGAGTACTGAAGCTCTCCTCAACAATCTCGGTCAAACCGTCCAAGGGAAGCAGACCCGGCGCGAGCATCGGGCGAAGCATCCTGTAGCTACCTCAAAGTCCCCACAAATATAAACAAGGAGGGCATTCGCTCTACTTCTGTTGTAATTCAGATTGATTTAGTTTGTAATAAGCTTTCTTATCAATACAAACGAAATCCCTCCCCTTTCCCGGGAAAATCAGAAGTTTACACCTACAGTCCCTTCTTATGGGAACCTTACTGCTGCTACTGTGACCCCTTGCCCTGCTGCTGGGGTCCTCCGGGTCCTGAAAATGGTCTCTTGTTCTTGCCCTTGTATTCAGACTTTCCTACTTTAGAGTTTCCATCCTTGCCCTTTTGGAATATGGCGGTCTCGGTCTCCTGTGAGATGGCGGTACTGGCAACCTCTCGCACTGAGTGAAAATATCACGACACAAGAGCGACGTAAGCTCGAGTGAAGTTCCATTAAAAACATCTGAGTCTGACACTCTCGTGTCTGCCACATGCCCGTAAATCTCAATAGTCCCATGAACTTGCTCTCATAATCAGCTATAGACATGTCTCCTTACTCTAAATGGTCTAGCTCTAACTCTTTCTCGACCTTTGCCATGGATGATACATACTTCTCGTTAAAGAAGTAAATAAAATCCTCCTAGGTGAGTGTCATACGTTACTCCGGTGTGAACTGAAGTCGGTACCCTCCTCCGATGTCGCCCTTAAGGCTGAAAGTTGCTAGTCTCTGCTTCTGAAATGAATCAACATTAAGCATATCTAAAATACTTCTCATATCTTCCTTCCACTTATGGGCTGCAAGTGAATCTGATGTGCCCTGGAACTCTTGGGCTCTCATCTTCTAGTACCTCTCCACCAAACAGAGCCAAGCTTCCTGATTTGCTGCTCTATTTATAGTTGGTTGTGGTATAACCTCTAGTGTTGCTCTCGCAATAGGTTCAGCTGGTATAACTGGTGGAACTACAGGAGGTGGTGTTGCTGGCAGAACCTGCTATGCCATCTTCTCCTCAAGTGTTGTTTATCTGGCTGTAATCAGTGCTATGAGGTTAATCAAGTACTGTGGAGCCTGTTGCAACTTGGGCTCTATCTCAGCTTGCCCAGCTCCTTGAGCACGGGTTCTACCATGACCACGTCCTCGTCCCGACATCTATAAGTTTAGGAGTAGAGCTTATTAGACATAGTAAATGAGACCTCAAGTATAAATAACATAACATATAACAATAGAGAAAATCATATCATATAGTATTCACCCAAAAATATTTCATAATCAGAGTAAGGTAGTCATAAAAAAATTCTCAAAATTTTCAAGTTATGTGTATTACGGCCTGACTCAATCTAGAAATTCCTAGCAAACTCTATACGTAAATCCTAGGAAACTCTATCCTAGCTCCATGACTCGACACATGATATCCTAAGGATGCTGGAACTAGATCTCTGATACCAACTGTGACACCCCTGATTTCACACAAGGTTGCAATCCAAGGTTACCTAAGGATGTCAAACCTATCATGCACCCACACTGTGTAAGAACAAGTTTCACCATCACAGTAATATCTCTCTAGTGGGAGTCAACCAATAAACAAGTGTAGGTACAAACAAATAGAATAAAGATAATAATGCAAGGAACACGATATAGAGAAAAGATCTAAAAGTAAATGTAATCATGTTCCAACCAAGAAAATTAAGTGAAACTAATGTCTAAAACAAATGTGAAATATCTTAATAGATAGAGTCAAATGAAAACAATACTAAGGCACTCTGCCTCCAACATGAAATACATCTCTAAAGTCTGACAATAGACAATAACTACTGTGGAGTACTATTAAACTACTACTAATAAATGATGATTGCTAAGTTGAAAATCTATCAACCTGCGACTCTCCGGACACCTAAACCGCTACCCAAAAAGAGAGAAAACAACGAGCAAAAAAGCACTAGTGAGATCATCTCCACCGCCCCCAGTGGGAGGGGGTTAGGAGTATAAAAATACAAGTTAGTATATATAGACATATAAATTATCTATCCTGAACTAAGAGGAAATTTATATTTAGAAATCCACAACACAAGAATGGGTACATCAAGCAAAATAATCCAAATAACAAAACCCTCATGTATGTACCTCGTATCTCAAATTATGAATCACTAAATATCAACTCCAAAACCTATGAATAAGAATAATAAAACAAAGGACAATACATTACCAAGCCTCATCAGAAACAAATCGTGTAAAAATAACCTACACTATCCTCGAGTAGGTGGTCCAGTCACAAGAATAATAATTCGGTAAAAATATCTTGTATAATATACGTCGTGTAAAACAACCTCAATCTTATACCCTACTCTCGGGGTAAATAACATGGGAGCATGAAAGTAAATCTTTGTGATCCTCTAATAGAAAAATAATAATGCTGAGTAAGGCGCTCATAATATCCTGTGGTATCACCTACCTTACTTAATCGCCCTGCGAAAATAGGCATATCGACCCAATCCAAAATGATGCATCATAGAGTGTAGTCTAACACGGTCTCATTATGGTATACCAACTAACTCACTTTGAGTGTAGTCCCCTGCGGTCTCATTGCAGAGTGCCAACTAACCCACTCAAGCATCCACAACTATCTTGAAATGCAATATGTGTTACTCACTATCATGACAAAATTCAAAATATAGAGATTATGCACCTCTAAATGCTCGTGAGTGCTCAACTCTAGTATGTGTACTCTAGTGATCAAGTACGTGTCTCGATGTGCAGACCAAAACTTTGTGTTCATGATCAACTCATGCGTCAAATTAACAAGTTCACAAAACAACACTAACCAGTTGACCAATTCCTTACATCGGTCTACTAGCGGCAACGTGCACAAACCGTGCACACGAATCAACCATTGACTAGTCGACCAATGCATCTCATTGGTCGACTGGTCAGAGCTAGACTGTAAGGCTAAAAGTTGAGTTCGATCGACTGATCTTGTCCGATCAGTTGACCGACACTGGTGTCGGGTTTAGGTTACAGGTTTTGTTTACAATGCATCAAAGTCAAAAAATTTCACAATAAACACATGTATTAAAACTTATTTAGTGTGATAAGGGTTCAGTTGTCTACATGAAACATATTTATCAAGTTTGAGTGAACTCTAATAACCCTAACATCTTCATGTTTGTAAGAAACATCATGAAAAAGACTAAAATCAACATAAAATTTATGTTAGATCTATTTCAGAATCTAAAACCAAATCAAGAAATTTGTTTTAAAACCTTTTAAGTCTAAAAGGTTAAATATTTATGTCATACAATTTAAAGAAGTGATCTTTACTCAAAAACAGGTTAAATCTAATAAAAACCAAATAAAACCAAATAGAAATGGGGATGGAATTGGAGGAGACGAAACATGCCTTACTAACTTCCCCAAACACACGAGAGAGGCAATCCTCCTTCACCAAAAGCGGCGGATCTCGCCCTCCTCTTGGTTCTTACTTCTCAAAGCTCTCAAAACTCACAAAATTTACTCTAGGGTTTTTGAGAAGGGTGCCTGCTGCTCAGAACATGGAAATATGAAGTATAATAGAGGAGGAAGTCAGGTATACACGTATATAAACGTGTACAAACAAACCCGACTCGAAACCAAAACCTACCTGGATTTTGGCTACCGTCGGTCGACTGGCCACTAGGCATTAGTCGACTGGCCAATGATCATCGGTCGACTAATCCTTAAGCGTCAGTCGACCGGCCAGAGACTGATTTTAGCCGATTGTTCCTATGCATACATGCATGTTTTCACTAGTATATACTAATATACGTACTTAATCGATCTCAAATCGATTACCATCATACTCATTCATTCCAAAATGACATCAATCATAATAAAAAATCATTTAATATTATTTTCACAATATTTTCATAATTTATGTGGTTTTACAATCAATTAAATTAATTATTCAATAACTACTTTAAATTGGAAAGTTAATCAAATTTTGTGGGTATATTCACTGCAAACCCTCACGAGACCACAACCCATCCTTTAGGGTAATCTAGGTATTTAAAGGCTTGTTATATACACTACATACAATCACGACCTGCGAAAGTGAATTAGAATTCTTTTCCTTCTTTTAATCTCTCTTTGCTAGAGGACTAGCAAAATTTTAGGTGTGGGGGTATTTAATAATCACATTTTTATTACATTTTTACCCTCACTATCTATTTTGTTTAAATAAAAATATCACTAATAAACATGTTTTGTCTTAATTTGCAGGTTAATGAAGAATTAATGAAAAAAGCTAAAAAACTCAAAATTCCTTTTTAACCTTTTATTGAAGCTCGGGATCAAGCCAAGCAATCTATAGAAGCCGAAGAAACAAGGATAAAAAATGAAAAGAAATCTAATGAAAATCATGTTCAAGATGTTAGCCACAAAGAAACGACGATATCTCTCAATCTGAAAGGTGAAATTTAATATATAATATATGAAAGCCTATTTCGACTAGTTGGAGCTAACTACATTTTTAGAATTTTTTGTAAATCTCTATTTAGAGTGGATGGTTACTCTTAATTGAGAAAACCTTCGAAAAATTATAACTTTGTTGAAGTTAATAAAAGAATTTTTTCCCCTCTTCATACTTTTCTTTTCTTCTCTTTGTTTGATGATGAAGATGAAGATGAGATGAGGATGAAGATAAAGATAAAGATTTGCCTTCATCAAGAGGCTAGAACCCTCTTGGAATATAAATTTTCACTTTTATCTTTTTATTTTTCTTGTAATATTTTCTTTTCTTTCTTTAGATATTCAAGGGGTTAGAACTTTCTTGAATTAGATTTATTCTCATGCATTGTAGAGTAGATTTACTTTCATATCTTTATTTTTTTACAATTATTTTGTAGTATACATTTATTTTCTTGCATAGTTTAGATTTTATTTTCTTGTACTATTCGTCAAGAGGCTAGAACCTTTCGGAGAATTAGTTTTTATTTTTGTTTATTCTTTTCCTTTCATTCTCTTACTTAGATGCTAGAACCCTCTTTGGAGTTACTTTTTATTTTTATTCTCTTCTTTTTGTTTCTTTATTTTTATTTTCTAATATGTGGAACTAATTCTTGTAGAAATTTTAAAATTATATAGTCTAATTTCTTTTATGAATTGTGAATTACTCTCTTGCGCTTAAAATGATCATGTGTAGGATAATCAACTAGAGAACTAATTGGTAGGAGGAATTCTAGAATTACTATCTAGTTGTTGTTCTTTTCATCAAAATTAACTTTGCTTAGATTATAATTTGATAGGTTATGCTTTTCTTAAGTAGTTTGATAGTCTATGCTTAATAAATCTAAAGTAAAATATGACAAAAAGAAAATAATCCATAATTTATAATTGAAATTGGCTAGTTGATTTAATTCTAGATTCCTCATATCTCTAATTTGAAAGAATCCTAGAGGGGCCGGGGGGGGGGGGGGGGGAATAGGATAATTGCCAATCTAATTTGATTTCGATGATAAATTAAAACTAATTAATAAATTTCCTAGTAATATGATGTACAATGAGATATATGCAACAAGGATAAACAAGTAACCAATAGGCGATATAAACATGCACAAGATATAAAATCAAGTAGTACACCAAAACAATCGCAAACACAATGATATGATCACGGAGTTCGGTCTAACACTCGACCTACGTCTTCGCTCCTCACCTCGAGGAGATCTCCACTATCACAAAATAACTACACAATCTGTTTTGAAAGCTCACCGAAAACTTTTACAATTCACACGTTGTCAATCCCACAAGACACTCCTCTCAGTGTTGGCATACCCGTGTCATCTTTCTCAAGTGTTTGGAATTACTACCCCTCCCTAGGCTTTTACAACCAAGCCACTCCTCTTAGAACTGACCCAAATCTCTCCCAACCACTCCTGTAAGTGTCTTTGTGCATTACAATATATTTCCACAATTTGTGTAAATAAAGATTTGTTCTTTAACAAAGACGAGAACGAAATTTAAGCTCACTCAAAGATACACTCTCACAATCCAAGTATACTATATGTGAAATACTTAAGCTCAAGTGGTTGTGTGTGTAAATAATGAGTAAATAAAATTAAACTCAATTTAATCCAGCTTATTAATGATAATAAAGATATAAAAATAGCTAAAGAATGAGTTTAGAAGAACTTCTCTAAACAAAGAGATGTAGAAGATTAAATTTGAGGTTGAACTCCTCAAATCTGAAATTGAAAGCCTTCTCTTTGTGAAACTTTCTTCACATAAACAAACACACCAAAACTTAGAAATAAACCGGCGTAAACCTCTTTATACTCTTGTAAAAATTGTGTATAAAAACTAAGGCTTGAGGGGTATTTATACCCTAAAAAATAAAGCTCAACAAAAACTAGCCGTTACAAAGAAATAGTCATTCGGTCTACTGATTAGAAAAATCAGTCGACTGACAACACTGCATTGATCGACTGATATAAGTAATCAGTCGACTGATGAGACTGAAAAACTCAGGCTGAAAAATTTGCACTAGACAGTTGAATTAAAAAGTACATCGGTCGACTAATGTAAGAGGATCGATCGACTAATCAAAACAATCGGTCGACTAAAAAATTCTACTGTTCAGTCGACTGGTGGAGCCGATCGGTCGACCAATAGCTGATTTTCAGATATATAAATTGCTGAAACTTGATTTTCTAAGTTCAATTTAAAATAGCAAATTAACTCCAAAAATAGTAAAACTTAGGAAATATTTATATATATGAAAATAAACATGTAAGAGAAGAATTTTTAAAATATCATTTACCATTTGTAAAAACATAATATTTTGTAAAATGTTCAAAATACGAGTTCGTTAAATACTTGATTTTGACAAAATGATTTCGTTAAATGTTCAAAATACGAGTTCATTAAATACTTAATTTTAACATAAATAAACATAAATAAAATTTTTAGCAATGAGATATACTATGCGATATATGCAAGGATATACAAATTAACACAAGGGTGAAATAAACATAAATAAAACAAGAGTGATAGTATGCAAATAAACAATGCAAACACACAAAATGATCACGGAGTTCGGACCTTCCGTCCTACGTCTCCGCTCCCCACTCCTAGGGAGAAATCCACTAACACAACCGGGTTTTCTATGCTTACCCGAATAACGTTTACACCTCACACTCGGTTTTCTAGCTAACCAAAAACTTCATAATTACACATTTGCAATTACACTCTACACCCTCTAAGCATTGGCCTAGTCCGTGTCCTCCTCCTCAAGTGCTCGGATGCGGCCTCTCCCTAGGTTCGTCAACCGACGCCACTCCTCTTGGATTCGACCCCGTCTCTCACCAACCACTCCTCTCGGTGTACAAGTGTAATACAATATGAACCTCACAATTAAGCACAAATATAATAAATAATTATTCTCTAATATGGATGAGAACACAATGAAGCTCACTCTTAATGATACAATCCCACAACCCAAATTATACTATGTATGAAATACTATAAGCTCAATGGTTGTGTGTGAACAAAGAGAAATAAAATCAAACTCAATTAAAGTCTAGCAAATATAAATATGACAATGTAAATGTAAACAAGCTAGATAATTGAGTTGAGAAAACTTCTCTAGAACAAGAGAGATGGAGATGTGAAGTGAAAAGCTCAAACCAAAGATGATATCCTCTTCTTGTGAACCAATCTTCACAAACTTGAAACTTTTAACATACACTTAAATAAAATTTAAACTCTTGTAAAAACTTGTGTAAAACATCCCTTAGTTGTAAAAAATAGTTATGACAAAGGGGTATATATATGATAGAAGAAAACAACCAAAAAATCCCAAAAACCCACTAAAAAATGAAAATCAACAAGTTACCGTTACTGTGCAACGGTAACTTCGGCAGTCGACCGTGACGGTCGACCGCGAGAAATAAAACTATAAAACTAATCTTTGGACTACTGACGGTCAACCGTGATGGTTGACCACACTGTAGCACGGTTGACTGTAGCGGTCGACCGCACTGTTCACAGACAGTTTCTGTTTTTGACAGATTCTGGAATTTTGTGTATCTGACTTTGTAAAATCAATAAAAAAATAGTAAATCAATTCTAAATATCATGAAATTTTGAGAAAAGGTTCTAAACATGTAGATAAACATGTTAGAGAATTTTTTTTTGAAATATCACTTGTAGATAAACATGTTTGAACACAAATATACAGTTTCTGAAAAAAACTGCTGAAAACTCGGTTTTGTAAATTCAATTGAAAGTAACAAAACAACTCCAAAATTAGTAAAACTTGGGAAAATGTTTGTATATATGATGATAAACATGTAAATGAAGAAATTTTTTAAATCACATTTCCCAATTTTGAAAACGCATATGTTTTGCAAAAACATTCACGAACATGTGCACGAACATGAGCTTATTAAAAACTTGATTTTGTAAATTTAAGTAAACACAACAAATTAATTCCAAAATTGATAAAGCTTTGGGAAATATTTATAAACATGAAATTGAACATGTTAAAAAAATAATTTCTCAAATTGAATTTCTCATTTTTGAAAACTCATGTATTTTGCAAGTGTGTCCAAAACATAAAAATATGATATGCATGAAATTTGATGTTTTGACATAAACAATGTTTTGAAACTCTACGAAATAATTTTATAGACTTAATGAAATATGTATACAATGACTGTTAAATCCATAAACCAAAACTTGTGTATATATATAACTATATATATAAAAACCAAATATGTGTGTGTATATATGATTGAGCTTAAAGTACTAACACACATAATATAAAGCCTAAACTAAATATACCCAAGCTTTATTGATCTTCGATGTAGCTCAACTTGGTATACTTGCGGACGAAGCTTGAACTTGGACCTTCAACGTGAATTGCATGGCTTCACTCCACAATTCCGCCAACCTCCATTGGATATGATTGTTGAAGCGCAATTCCATCCATCCTCTAACATGTTGTTTGTCTACAATAAATAGAATTATACAAACACTAGACAAATAACATTAGAAATAAATTGTTTGTTAAACATCATCAAAACAAGACGGCCAACAGGTCATTGTCCGAAGTCAGACCGAGTAAGATGCCTAGTGCCTGACAAGTTGCTGTTCTTAGAAGCAATTCGGCTTTGGGATCCTTGCACCGGAGTAAGACGAATCTTACTTTAAGCACAACATTTTAGGATGCACAAACACTCGAACTTGTTTTCCGGAGCACGTATTCTAAGAAGGTTCATATTCCCTTTCTTGATTTTTGTTCTTTTGTTTCAACAACGTAATATTCACATTAAAGTGACAGAGACGTGAGACACAAGACTAAAGCATTTCTGGATGAGCATGGGCTTGTCGGCAACGACGACAAGTATACAAAGAAGAAATCCCCTAGTCATGACTCATGAGTAGGGCTAATATAAGTCAATCAACTTCTTTTGTATTGATGCAGTCACTCGACCCAAAAGGTTCAATAAAGGACTATATAGTCATATTAATTAACTTTTCTATTTAGGAAATTGGGGGCTAAGCCCATTTTAATGAGAATGGAGAATTATATGGAGAAAGAGAGTGAGAAGATAGCGAGCACAAAATTATCTTATCTGAAAATTATTTATCATGCACTAGTAGAAGTTACTTGATGCACTAATAGCATAAATATTGCACACTTACTGACTAAACATAGTTATTATGATTTTGGTTTTTTTTTTAATTTCAGGCCACTAGTTAGAAGAACCTAGATCCTAGATGGATCAAAACTAGGCAGAAAATTTTCTGTTTAACATGCGTCAAACTAGATGGAAAAGTATCCGTCTAGTCATATCTGTCTAGGTTGAGTCAACCTAGACAGACTAATTCCGTCTAGGTTGGCAACCAAGATAGAAAAAGCATCAAAGACTGAATTTCTGTCTAGGATGCCTAGGCCCACTTCGATTCAAAAAACCTCTAGCTTATCATGAGAGCGGCCACTATTTTACCATCGGGATTTCTCTCTCTCTCTCTCTCTCTCTCTCTCTCTCTCTCTCTACTCACTGGTTGGCAGCTCTTTCACTCACCCATCGTTGTCAACCAGTCCTCTCTCTCAACTACTACCGTCGACCGCTCTCGCCCTCTGCCTATCGACAGCATCGCCTAAACCTTCGCTACACCAGCCTCCACCGCCCCGCCACAGCCATGCAAGCATCGATCAGAGCCCCACATAGGCCTGTCCATCCGGGCCGGCCCGGCCCAGCCCGGCCCGGCCCGGAAATCCGGGCCCAGGCCCAGGCCGGGCAAAACCGGAGCCCGGACCCGGGTACCCCGGGCCGGGTCCGGGCCGGGTCCGGGGCCGGTTCTGGGCCCGACCAGGCCGGGTTCCGGGCCCGACCGGATTTTTTCCCATTTTTTTAATCAAAATTTTTAAATTTTATTTAAATTTTAAATTATACATAAAAAGATAAGAAAAATTAATAAAAAACAATAATTTTATTAATCACTTAAAATGACATAAACTACAAATAAAAAATAACAAAAACAAATTCTTTATTAATAATTAATAAATCATTTACAAATTACAAGTATAAATTTATTTTGGAATTTATCGCATCACAATAGATAAGTACATCCCAACTAGGTTGGCACCTACTCACCTATATCACTATCATTTGTAACTATTTTCAAAATAATACTTTACAAATTTTAAGCTAAGATATAAAAATTACAATTTGATTAATATTATTTATTCTTTATGTCTATCTGCTAGTCTTAATTCTTCAAATTTATCTTCAATTCAAGCCATCCGATCGATGCCTTGTGTTCGCTTCTCGTACCTCCACCAATCTTGTAAGCACATCACCGCTTGTACAGTATACAGATCTAAGCATGTCCTGTGGTCGTCGATCAAACGTCCTGCTGTGCTGAAGGCGGATTTCGAAGCTACCGTTGAAACCTACACTGTTAGTAAGTCACGAACCATGGTGGAAAGTATAGGATATGAAACCGATCCATATACTTTCCACCATTGCAAAATATCTAAAGCATTTCCTTGACATTTAACTAAAGAAGCAGATAAATATTCATCTATTTTAGAATCCTCCAATGATGACGATCCAAGTCCACATCCACCAGTTAGCTCAGCTACCATTGCATACCTATCAAAACTTACACTTTTACCTCGGGATGAGCTCGAAGAAACCGAAGCTGTAGACTGTTGTGTAGCTACACCATGTCTAGCTGCATACTCATCATATAAGGTTTGAAAATAATTCCTAATAGCTAAATGATGAGTAGTAGTAGTAAGGGTGGTTCCATCATCTAAGGCTATAATCTGTCCACCATATAAGGATTGTAACAAACTTCGAAGGCCAATATCCTTCAAGCATGGATCAATAAGAACCCCCAAACCAAAAATATAAGGAATATGCCTAAAGTACTTATTAAATTTGCTCTCCATTTGAAAAATCATAGGTCCAAAAGTATCATCCATACGATATTTTCCAAATTTTTTTTGAATATTTAAAATTTGTAAAGCAGCTAAAGTAATGGTTGGATAATAACAGCCAGATAATAACATTGTAGCATCATAAAAAACTTGTAACATTTTATTTAAATTACATATAATTGTCCATTCATCTTCAGTTATTCCATAAGTGCTACTAGTACTTGAACTAGAAGCATAATAGTTTATAAAATCAGTTATAATGTCTTTATATTCTATTACTACACTTAACATTGCATAGGTGGAATTCCACCTATGGTCAACATCTTTTGGAATTAGTCTGGGCTTTACATTTTTTCTTTTACAAAATTATTTCTATCTTTTAAGTCTTTATTCAGAAGCATTATGCATATAAGCAACTGTTCTAACCTTTTCTATCATGGGTTTAATTTCAGTAAATGCACTTTGAACAATTAAATTTAAAATATGACAGATACACCTAATATGAAAAAGATCACCATGACATGGCAATGATAAAGTTGATCTAATAAAATCAACAGCTATATTGTTATTACTTGCATTATCTAGTGAAAGAGAAAATATTCTTTCTGAAATTTCTAATTTCATAAGTTCTTCAATTATTAAATTTGTAACATTAATACCAGTATGTGACTCTTCTATTGTAATAAAAGAAACAACTCTTTTAAACATTTGCTAATTTTTATCAATCCAGTGTGCTGTGATACATAAATATCCAGTTTGTGCTCTAGATGTCCAAATATCAGAAGTTAAAGAAAATATACAGTTTAAATTTTTAAAATAAGAAATTATTTTTCCCTGTTCCTCCTGATAATATTTTAAAATATCACGTTGACAGGTTTGACGAGAAATTTTTTTAAATGCAGGATAAAAACCATCTCTAAACATATCTTCAAATTCATCATCTTCTACTAATTTAAAAGGAAGGTTTTTAAGAATGATAAACCTGATTACGTATTTCCTGGCTCTGACAGCGTCATAGTTCCAACTACCGAGACTACCAGAAGAGGAGGATTGAGAAATCATAGATTGTTAGATATCACCTTGAGGAGTCTGGCCTTTGTTGTGTTTATCTAAATGGCGTTTGAGGTGGTTGGTGCCGCTCTTATGATGAGCTTAAAAAATCTTAACGTACAACGCACACTTAGCCTTCTGGGTGAGGATCCTACCGTGTTCATCCTTGGTGACGTCGATTTTCTCGTAAAAATTCCACACATCGGATCTTGGCCTTTTAGGAGCTCTTGGTGCAGATTCGTCGCCATCGGATTCGGGATTAACTTCGGTAGGAGTAGACCCAGTTGGAGGACTCATTTCAAGATCGGGAGATAGGTTTTGCTCTTCATAATCTGATCCGGAAGCCATTTGATGAAAGGATTAGAAAGTATAAGAGAGTATAAGAGTATAAGAGAGTATAAAAGTATAAGAGAGAAGTATATGTGTTTTGGTGTGAAGAAAACAAACGAAAACCCCCCTCTATTTATAGAACCAGCCCCTAAACAAATGACCAAAATAACCTCACAAAATAGCCATTTTTTGACCGTTTTTGGGGACAATATGGTCAAAAGACCGTTTATGACAGTTATGCCCGGCCCGGCCCGGCCTGGCTGTTTTGGCCACAACGGTCACGGAAGTGACCGTTGTGGCCGGGCCGGCTGTTTTGGCCACAACGGTCACTGAAGTGACCGTTGTGGCCAAAACAGCCGGGCTTTGTGGCACTGCCGAGCCCGGCCGTTTTGTCCACAACTGTCACTCTCGTGATCGTTGTGGCGGGCCGGGCCGGGCCAGCCTGGCCCGGCCTGGCCTTTTTTGGCAACGGTCACCAGTGGTGACCGTTACCACCGGGCCGGGCTCCGGGCCCGAGCTGCCCGGCCCGGATTTTTGACTAGCGCTGGCCCTGTTCCGGGCTGGGCGTCGCTGAGGTAGCCCGGACCCGGGCGCAGAACCCGGCCAGGCCCGGATTTCCCGGCCGAGGCCGGGCCGGGCCGGGCCGTGGCCCTGCTGGACCTGGACCAGCGGGCTTTTTGGACAGGCCTAGCCCCACACTGTAGCCCTCTTCAAGCCTAAGTCCCATGCCGCCGCGCCGCCATCACCGTCTCTACAACCAAGCCTCTGCGTAGCCTCCGTAGCCTCACGCCGCCGGCGCCGCAATCGCCAAAGGTATGTATTTTCATGAATTATATTATTTTTTAAAATTTGTTGTTTATTGTTCAATTTTATCAAGTACCCTAAATTCTAGCCTAAAATAAAAAAGTTTGAATCTTGTAACCCTAGAAAAAATTTCAGCTATTAACCCTAATTTGACAAATATTTTGCCCTATTTGATCAACACTTATAATCAATATAAACCCTACATTAACTACATTATTACCCTAATTAAATAAGATTTTTAATATTAAACTTAATTTAACCATAATTCAAACAAATATATTACCATAAATTTAACCCTAAATTTGATTATTACAAAATTAAATTATACGTATTGTTTTAATAATGATAATGTGTGATTCTATTGGTTTGTGATTTGAAAATGTGTGATTTATGACGTAAAATATGTTAAAAAATGGAGTGATATATCATGCAATATGTTATAATACTGTGTTAGATATCCAATCCAGGTGAATAAAAAGATAACGTTATCCCTAGACTCCTGTCTAATAATTACATCCAGTTCTTTGGACTTGTAATACAAGATATATGACTCATATTTGGGTAGGAGATTAAGTTTTCTACCCGAAAATGATCGTTTACTTTGTATTATAAGAAGAAAGAATTGGTACTGAAATTCGTAATTATTGGATCTGTCCTTCTCGGACCGGCTAGGAATATCGTAGTGCATACATCCAATTTTGTATACTTTGTGTGTTTTCATTTCTTAAAAATTTTGCCAGGACGTACTTATTGTTCTCCATGTGTAATAAGCGTACGTTGTTCTGCATTTCAGTCTATTACCAATACACATAATAACATCCGCATAGTGTACATGGAGAATAGTGGGTGGGTGCTGCCAAAATTTTCAAGAAATAAAAACATACAAAGTAGATGAAGTTAGATGTAAGCACTATTATATTCTTAATGGGTAGAAACCTTCTAATGACAGCCGCAAGGTAGTTCTAATTAGTCTCTATATACATTTCACTTTTTGTGCGAAGCTAACATAATAATAGTTAAAGCACAAATGGGCAGAAACTGAAAGCTTACAGTTGTACTCTAAGCAAAGCTGAAATAATAATAGTTGGACCACAAATAACTCTAGTTTACCAAAGACAACATAAATAAATATTTAAGTTCATGAATTCATCTCAACGGACATAAGAAGCGCAAAGGATGTTTTCTATTGTTTTCAGATTGTGATTCTGTTGCATGTATTATACATCAGGTCCAAGGCTCCGTTGAAAATTTAACTCATGATAATAAAAAATATTTTTATTATTCTCCATATTGTCACGAAGAGTCATAGATTTACTAGTAGTAGTGAAGTTAACGGTAGTTAATAATTGTATATAATCTACATATTAGGATAATTCCTGACAAACTGAGGATAGATATTCCTTGACTTGAAAGATTTCGTGACATGTGATATAAGGAGGGATGCGACACCTTCATGCGGTAAAATAAATCCAGAGAATTTAAGTAGCAGTGCTATGTATTGTCCCTATTGTAGGTGTAGGAATATGAAGTTACAGAATAGAAATGATATACCGAACCATCTAATAAAATCAGGGTTTGATGAGAAATATAAATATTAGTCATGTCATGCAGAAGTCTGTATTGAAGATGAGGAGTCGAATGTGTGTGTTGGTATGCCCAGTGGCTTACGGATAGACAAACATAAATAATGTTCAATGATATTTTTTCCCATCCCACCGAATATGATATCGACGATAATGTTGAAGATGATATTGGAGATGACATTGAAGATGATATCGAAGATGATGCTGAACAGGTTGAACATATCGAAGGTGCAGAAAATATTAAAGATGTGCATTCTTCCGCAGACATAAATTGAATAACGAAGCTACTGGAATGGTGAAAAGGACCTATATGAGGGCTTTACTGAGTACTCTAGATTTTTATTTATGATAAATCTCCTACATATTAAGGCACTTAGGAGAATGTCTGATAATTATTTTAAAATGCTTCTTGATTTGCTTTGGATAGTAATTCCTAGAGGAGAGATTAGCATACCCCTAACAAATTATCAGGTTGAGAAAATTATTTTTGCTCTAAATCTTGATTATACTAGGATGATGCATGTCTGAATGATTGTATCCTCTGCCACAAAGCCAGTAAAGACCTTCGGGAGTGTCTAGCATGTGAAGTTTCTCAGTGAAAACGATGCATAAACTCTTCAACAAGGAGGACAATAGAGTTAGAGGGGATGCAGAAGGAGATCCCAGCAAAGGTGCTTCATTATTTTCTGTTTGTCCCTAGATTACAACGGTTGTATATGAACAATGACACTACAAAGAACATGAGGTGACACAAGGAAGATCAAGTAGATGATGGTAAATTAAGACATCCTGCTGATGCTTTATCTTGAAAGTATGTTGATAAAATTTATCCCTATTTTGCCGATGATTGTAGAAATATCAGACTAGGCCTATCTAGCGATGGATTCAATCTGTTTGGGGTAATGAGTTCTGGCTGGTCTACATGGCCAGTTGTATTAATGCTATATAATTTAACTCTATTGCTTTGTATGGAAATAGTCGTATATGATACTCTCATTATTGATACTTGGTAAGCATGCACTGAGTAATGATATTGATGTTTGTCTGGAGCCGCTAATTGATGAACTGAAACAGTTGTGGTCTGAGGGTGTATTGATGTATGATGTCTATTTTAAAGACTCGTTTAGGTTACATGCTATTCTAATATGGACGATTAATGATTTTCCAGCTTATGCTACTCTATTCGGTTGGTCTATGAAGGGAAAGTATGCTTTTCCTGTATGTGGTCTAGAATTTGAAGCTCTTCAATTACCGCATAGCCGAAAGAGCTGTTATTAGTTTAATTTAAGGTGGTTACTCTTAAGTCATAAGTATAGAAAATTATCTACTATGTTTGATGGCACAATTGAGAAGAGAATGAAGCCGCATCAGTTGACTAGAGTTGAGATTGTAATGTTGCTTGAGGGGTATCCAAAAGTAAGGTTTGAAAATAATCGTTATTCTAAGTATAACCTGCTCGGAGTAAGAGATTCCTTAAAGAGAAAAAAGTCATTGAAGTGTAAGAGAACAGTCTGAAGAGTACAAGATGAGAATGAAGCCAAAAATTATCTGGAGGATGGACTAAATTTAGTGTCTTCTTTCCACTATCTTACTGACAAAAGCTTAAAATCTGACACAACTTAGATGTCATGCATATGGAGAAAAATTTTTGCGATAGTATAGTGTCAACTCTCATACAAGATGCAACAAGTTGAAGGACGGCCTAAGGGCTCACCAAGACTTGACCGTGTTGAATATTCGGAATGATTTATAAACACATGATGTTGGTCTTAAAAAATTAAAGTTGCCTCTGTCTCGTATTACAATGTCAAATGAGTAGATGCAAAGATTTTGTGAAGTTCTCAAATCGGTAAAGTCGCCAGATAGTTACTCTATTAACATATCAAACAATGTCCAGGTGCAAGAGAGGAAACTCTTAGGTTCGAAGATCTATGATTACCACGTCCTTTTTCATCAATTGCTCCCGGTTGCACGCTATAACAATATGATGAAAGAAGCATTGAAGATTATTATTGAGCATTGTGGATTCTTCAAAAAATTGTGCTCTAAAGTTAGGATGAATTTAAAAAACTTGAAGACGAGATCCGAATTAAATCTCTATGCAATATGAAAGTAATATTTTTTCATTCATTGTTTATAATCATGGTCCATATTACCCAACATTTTGCATGATAAGCTAGAATCATAGGTCTTGTTACTTATCGTTGGATGTATCCGATTGAAAAGTTAGATTTTTTGTCACCTTTATTAATTATATATGTATTTCTTATATTGACTTCATAATAATTACATTTTTTCAAAATTTTAAGGTATTTGGGTTTCATGAAACACAAGATTCTCAAACGAGCTCATCCAGAGGGCTCGATAGTTGAAGGGTATATGGTCAACGAATATTTTGTGTTTTTATCACGTTACATGCATGAGAAGAAAACTGTACATCAGTTACCAACTAAGGATAAGAAACATGAAAACTATCCAAGATCTCACTCAGATCAAAATTCATGCATATGTATTAAAAAATCTTGATATTTTTCAAGACCACCAAAGGTAACAAATGAAAATAGTAACATAGATGATATATTTTCATTTACTTTTAGTTCACCAATATAATCTTATATGTTGTATTAACATGCAACATCTGTAGAAGCTTAAGAATGAAATAACCGGTAGGAATACAACACATAATATTTAGAAAAAGCATAAGAAAGAATTTCCAGATTGGTTCAGAATTGATGTAAGTGTTGTATAATTAATTTTTGAACTTTCATAATATAACTTTAAGTTAAACTTGTCCTAAATATTCTCTGATATTGTTTGTCTTAGGTTAAAAAATCACTTCTTGATAGCATTATATTATCAGATGAAATTATTATTCATGCACAACATCCTTACCAAAATGTAAGACGTTATAATAAACGTCTCATCAACAGGTATAAGTTTCAAATGCTAGAGACCGATGATAGGAGGGTGACCCAGAATAGTGGGGTCATGGGTTGTTTTGCTCAATAATATTTTAAAGTATAAGAGATCAGATGTAAAACCCCATAAATTTGAAAATATTATGATAAATAGTGATAAATGAGTTTTTATTATGATAAATATCATTTATTGAAAAATGAGTATGTTAGTAATAGATTTTAGATCGATTAAGTACGTATATGAGAGTAAATGGGTGAAAACATGCACACCCATGCACAAATTGTAAATCAGTTCTGTGCTCTGGTCGGTCGACCGACCCAAGCCGATCGGTCGACTGATTATACCTAATTGGTCGACCAATGCATTATGGTCAGTTGACCGATGGGGCCATATCAAGTTTTCCCAGTTTGACTTGGTTTCGGGTTTTGTTGATTTGTTTCGGGTTTACCCGTATATATAAAAGAATATACACCCGAAAATTCTTCTTTTCATCATATTTTCTAAACCCAAGCGGCCACCCTCTCCCCTCAAACCCTAGATCATATTTTAGTAAATTTTTGAGAGCTTTGTGAATCAAATATCAAAAAGAGGGTGAGATCGTCAGCGTTTGGCGAAGAAGGATCAGTTTTCTTGCATTCTTGGGGATTCTAGCACATTTTGAGGTTAGTTTCATTTCCTCCAATCCCATCCCCATTTTAATTAGTTTTTATTGAGTTTTATCTGATTTTATTGGGACTTAAAACCTAATTTAAGTATAAAGATTACTCTTTTAAACTATAAGATACAAATATTTGATCTTTTTGCTTTAAAAAGTTATAAACGAATTCTCTGATTTGGATTTAAGGTCAGAAATAAAATTTAACATGGATTTTGTCAAAGATTTGTGGTTTTCATGATGTTTCATATGAACATGACTATGTTAGGGTTAATATAATCCACTTAACTATATTAATTATGTTTCATGTAGTTAATTGAACCCTAATCACATTAAACAAGTTTAATTATATATGTTTTATGTGAAAATCTCATTTTGTAGTATTATAGATTGAAAACCTACACTGTAACTCACTCTCATGTTCTGCTCAGGTCGGTCGACCGAAGCAAAGGAGTCTGTCGATCGATCCCACATGTTTTGCCTTGTGCATGGTTTGTGCATATCGTCGGTCGACCGATGAAGATACATCGGTCGAACGGTCTGTGTAAATTTGTGAATTAGTCATTTTTGTCATGTGAGTTGATAGTGAACCCGAAGTATGAGTCGCACATCGAGATACATGCATTGTGATTTCCGGATTAGACCACACTCTATGATGCATCGTGATTTCCGGATTAGACTGATATGCCTATACTCCATAAGGCGATCATTTGACATGCATCATTCCAGAATAGGGGGATATGCCTATTTCCACAGAGCGATTGAGTATGATGGTTGTTGCCACATGATATTGTGATGGCCTTACAAGAGTATCGTTGTTTCCTATAGAGAATTACACAGATTGCATTCTTGCTTCCATGTTAAACCCAAAGGTAGGATATAACACTGAGAATGGCATACATGACATATTCTATGCGAGATGATTTTATCGGATGTTTATTCTAGTGACCGTGCTATCTACCTGAGAGTAGTGTGTTTTGACATGACCTATATCGGTGGAGGTTTGAAGTTGTATTTTCTTTTATTTATTATTTCATGCATAGGAATTAGAGTTGGTATTTAGCGATCCACAATTTGAGATACGAGGTATATACATGAGAGTTTCCTTGTTTGGATTATTTCGCTCGACGTACCCATTCTCATGTTGTGGATTTCTAAATATCAATCTCTGCTTAGTTTAGGATAAATAATTTTATATCTATATGTACTAACATGTATTTTCATATATATACTCCTAACCCCCTTTCCCCTAGGGGTGGTGGAGATGATCTTGCTAGCATTTTAACGCTCGTTGTTTCCCCTCTTTTCAGGCAGCGAGCCAGGCGTCCAGAGAGTCTTAGGTTAATAGACTTTTAGCTTAGCATCCGTCATATATTATTAGTAGTTTATTTCATGCACCACAGTAGTTAGTGTTTATTTTCAGACGTATAGAGTTGTACTTCATTTTGGAAAGGCTGTGTGCCTTAGTACTCTATTCAGCTGACTCTATGTATCGAGATATTTTACATTTGAGTCATTTTATCAGTCGTACTTCATTTTAGTTGGTTGGAATATGATTATGAGTATTTAGATATCTCTTTCCTTTATCTTGTTCATTATAGTATTACTTATTCTATCTGCTTTATACCTACACTTATTTATTGTTGATTACACTAGAGAGATATTACTGTGATGGTAAAATATGTTGTTGCATAGTGTTGGTGCATGGTAGGTTTGACATCATTGGCTTCACCTTGGACTGCAACCTTGTGTGAAACCAGAGGCATCACCGTTGGTATCAGAGATTTAGTTTCAGCATTCTTAGGATCATCCTGTATCAAGTTGTGAATCTAGGATAGAGTTTCCTTAGATTCATGTATAGAGCCCGCTAGGAATTCCTAGATTGAGTGAGGACGTTATATGTATAACGCGAAAAGCACGAATTTTTATTATGATGACTATCTTGTCTTGACTATAAAGTATGTTATGGATGATATGTGATACGGTTTTTCTATTATTATATGTTATGTTATTTATGCTTGAGATCTCATTTACCATGTCTAATAAGATTTACTCCTGGACTATAGATGTCAGGATGAGGACGTGGTCGAAGAGGAAGCCGTGCTTAGGGAGCTAGGCAAAATGAGCTAGAGCTCGAGCCACAGCAGGCTCTACAATATCTGATTGACCTCATAGCGCCAATTTCAGCTAGACCAGTAGCATTAAAGGAGCAAATGGCAACCAGATTCTGCTAGTGATACCTTCATCTGAAGTTCCACCACCAGTCATGCCAGTCGTGCCTATTACACAGGCATCACCGATGGTTGTTGACAGAATCGTAGAGCAAGTTAGAAGCCCTAAAGCAAAATAGTTTAGGGATAAGGGAAAGGGAAAAAGGTTGTTTATAGGATGTGGAGGACCTCAACATCAAAGTGAACCCCATCTGAATGATCAACAGCAGCAACAAGGTGCTTGTCCGAAGTGACAACAAGATCAGAAAGTGCCAATGCAGCGCAAGTTTCTAGGAAATTATTATCATTACCACAAGTATGGACATCTAGCCAGGGACTGCCACAGTGCTCTGGAAGGAGGATAGCAGGACAAGGGTTAGAAATTGCAGCAGGACCAGAGAGCACCGAAACAACGTAGATTTTAGGGTGCTTACTTTCAATGCGACAAGTTCGATCATAGAGTCACAGAGTGTCGTAGTGCACTAGCGGGAAGCCGGCAAGGCAAGAATCAAGGTTAGCAGTAGCAGAACCGATGATAGGGCCGAGGCCAGGGCCAACAATTAAGACTTGAGGCACCGCCAGCAGTTCCAAGGATTGAGGGGCCAGTAGGATAGGTCAGAGCTATTTAGGAGATTCCTCAGGGACAGATAGTCCCGTATACCATAGAGCCCTTAGCATAGCAGTCCACAGCTTTAGGCAGAGTGTTTGCAGCCGTATCACATGTTCATGGTGAGTGTGGGGCTATTGTGGAAGGTACGTTCCTTGTTAACTCCTTCCTAGCTAGTATTCTTTTCGATTCAGGAGCACCTCATTTTTTCATCTCTTATGCATTCATGATTAGACTCCAGCTAGTTGCAAAACCTATAGATATCCCTTTGTCAATTTCCACCCCTCTAGGTGATGTGTTATTACTAGAGAGCATCTGTAGGAGATGTGTCGTCGGCTTAGACGAGTTTGAGTTTATGATTGATTTGGTTGTTTTACATATGTTTGAGTTCGATGTGATTCTCGGTATAGATTGGCTATCCTCCTACCACGTCAGTATCAACTATTTTGAAAAAATAGTCAGTTTACGAGCATCCGATGGGTCTGAGTTGGTTGTAGCAATCTCACAGGGCAACCAATTTGTAGAGTTATTTCTAGCATACATCGAGAAGGAGATGTTGCGGGATCGGGGTATCGATTTGAGCGAGACCAGAGTAGTCTTAGAGTATCAGGATGTCTTTTAGAACATACCTAGATTACCTTTAGTGAGAGAGGTTGAGTTCTGTATTGAGTTATAGCCGGGCACCACACTGATCTCCCATGCACTTTATCGTATGATACCTGCCAAGATGAGGGAGCTACAGATTTGTAAGAGGAGCTCTTTGCTCAGGGTTTCATTCGCTGGAGTCATTCTCTGTGAGGAGCACCGGTCCTATTCGTGAAGAAGAAGGACGACAGCAAGCATTTGTGCATAGATTATCGTGAGTTGAATAAGGTCACCATCCGAAACAGGTATCCACTACTGAGGATTGATGACTTATTCAACCAGTAGTAGGGAATGTAGTATTTTTTGAAGATCGATCTTCATTCTGGCTATCATTAGTTGTGGGTTCAGGAGATAGATATTCCTATGACCACCTTTTTGACTCGATATGAGACTTTTGAATTCATTGTTATGCCATTTGGGCTAACCAGTACACCCGTAGTATTCATGGATTTGATAAACTAGGTTTTCTATCCATACATGGACTAGTTTGTGATCGTTTTCATCGATGACAGCATCATCTATTTGAGATTTGAGGCCGAGTATGAGCAGCATATTTGTCTGGCATTGTAGACTTTGCGGGAGCATCGGTTGTATGCTAAGTTAAGCAAATACGAGTTTTGGCTATCAGAAGATAGATTTTTGGGCCATGTCATTAGCAAGGAGGGCATTATGGTTGATCTAGCCAAAGTGGAGATAGTTCTTGATTGGGAGCCACCGAAGACCGTTATAGAGATTCGTAGCTTTTAGGGTCTTGCCGGCTATTATAGGAAGTTTATCCAGAACTTTTCCAAGATTGATACCCTGCTGAGACGCCTTACGAAGAAGGGTGTATAGTTTGTTTGGGGATTAGAATGCTCGGAGGCCTTTGAGACTTTAAAGACCAAGTTGACTACAGTGCCAATGTTAATCATCCCGAGCAGTGATAAGATGTTTGTTGTCTACACAGATGCATCGTTATCAGGTCTAGGATGCATTTTGATGTAGATCCAGAGAGTAGTGGCTTATATCTCATAGCAGTTGAGGACGCATGAGAAGAATTACCTCACACATGACTTGGAGTTGGCAGCAGAAGTCTTCGCACTAAAGATGTGGAGGCATTACCTTTATGGGGTATAGTTTGAACTGTTTACGGACCATCAGAGTCTGAAGTATCTTTTCTCCTAGAAGGAACTCAATCGCAGTGGTAATTAGTCACGTTCATTAAGGATTACGAGTTTGCACTTCAATACCATTTGGGGAAGGTGAACGTCTTAGCAGATGCATTGAGTAGGAAGCGTCGTCACAGGCTTGCAGCTTTGAGGTGCTCATTGTACCGGGATCTCCTCACTCTTAGTCAGTTTGACTTTAGGCTAGAGATTGGCAGGAGCAGTGCATTTTTGGGAGCTTTAGCCGTACAGCCATCATGGGCTGATAGAGTGGTTAGTTCTTAGTTAGAGGATGCTTGGATTCAAACCCGAAAGGGGGAGATTTCCAAGGAGCCTAAGACTGATTGGTCCATAGGAGATAATTTTGGTGGAATGGCATGTGTAAGGATATTGTGTAGTATACAGCTAAATACTTTAGCTGTTAGCAAGTTAAGGCAAAACATCAGAGACCCGTGGGAACCTACAGCCTTTACGCATTCCTGAGCAGAAGTGGACTGATATTTCTATGGATTTTGTTGTGGACTTGTCGAGGTCTAGCAAAAGAAATGATTCTATTTGGGTGATAGTTGATCGATTGATGAAGTCGGCGCACTTCCTACCTGTTAAGTCGATCTACATGGCGGAGACTTATACGGAGATTTTCATTTGGGAGATTGTACGATTACATGGAGTTTTGAAGACAATCTTGTCGGATCAATGCTTAGTTTTCACATCACATTTTTGGAAGAGGTTCCATAATTCTTTTGGTAGCCAGCTATCATATAATAGTATTTTTCACCCACAAATAAATGACCAAACGGAGAGAGTCAACCAAGTGTTGGAGGACATGTTACGGGCATATGTTATCGATTTCCAAGGCAGTTAGGAGGATCATATTCTATTGATTGAGTTTGCCTACAATAATAGCTATCAATCTACTATAGGCATGGCTCCTTATGAAGCATTGTATGGGAGGCCTTGTAGATCTCCGATTTGTTAGGCAGAGCTGGAGGACAGCTTCCTACTTGGACCAGGTTTGGTTAGGCAAACATCAGAGAAGGTAGCATTAATTCGGGAGCGTATTCTTGCAGCCCATAATCGGCAAAAGAGTTACGCAGATCGGAGGTAACCACCTTTGGAGTTTCATGTTGGAGATTACGCTTTGTTGAAGGTATCGCCAATGAAGGGTGTCCAACGATTTGGCAGACGGGGGAAGCTTGCCCCGAGTTACATTGGACCATTTAGGGTTGTTGATTGTGTTGGAGCCATCTCATATCGGGTAGATCTTCCAGCATCGATGTTGGGTATACACGATATTTTTCATGTTTCGATGCTCAAGAAGCATGTGCGCGATGAGGAGCAGCAGCGGGTGTTGGACACACCAGATTTGGAGCTTCAGGCGGATTTGATCACCATTGAGATCCCAATTTGTCTTCTTGCCAGAGAGGACAAAAATCTTAGAAATAAAGTAATTCCTTTAGTTAAAGTTTAGTGGAATCGTAAAGGAGTTGAGGAGTTTTCTTGGGAGCGTGAAGAGGATATGTGTCGCGACTACCCACACCTGTTTGAGTTGGTAAAAGTATTCACTATGTTTTGTTAGTGTTCATGATTATTGGTATAGCCACATTTACATTTAATGCTGGAATGAGGAAATTAACACTTAGCTCCTAATTATTCGGAACATATGGTATATACATGGAGGGTTCCTTGTTTGAATTTTTCTCCCGACATACTAGTTCCGTTTAATTAGGGGCTAAGTAAGAGTATTTGCATTCTACATTGCTAAGTGTAAATATTGCTTATGATTCATATCTGGAGATTAATCATATGAGATGTGCATGTCAGAGTTTCTTTGTTTGGATTATTTCCTCAACGTACTTTTCTTGTATTATTAATCTCTATGGTATGATCGTGGAATTTAGAGGACGAATTCTTTTAAGTAGGGGGTGAATGTAAAACCCCGTAAATTTGAAAATATTATGATAAATAGTGATAAATTAGTTTTTATTATGAAAAATATCATTTATTGATGAATGAGTATGCTAGTAATCGATTTGAGATCGATTAAGTACGTATATGAGAGTAAACAGTGAAAACATGCACACCTATGCACAAACTATAAATCAGTTTTGTGTTCTGGTCGGTCGACCGACCTAAGCTGATCGGTCGACCGACCCAAGCTGATCGGTCGACTGACCCAAGCTGATCAATCGACCGATGATACCCAATCGGTCGGCCGATGCATTATGGTTAGTCCACCGATGGGGCCATATCCAGTTTTCCCAGTTTGACTTAGTTTTGGATTTTATTGATTTGTTTCGGGTTTACCCACATATATATAAGAATATACACCTAAAAATTTTCTTTTTCATCATATTTTATGAACCCTAGCGGCCACCCTCTCCCCTAAAAACCCTAGATCATATTTTGGTGAATTTTTGAGAGCTTTGTGAAGCAAATATCAAAAAGAGGGTGAGATCGTCAGCGTTTGGTGAAGGAGGATCAATTTTCTTGCATTCTTAGGGATTCCAGCATGTTTTGAGGTGAGTTTCATCTCCTCCAATCCCATCCCCATTTTAATTGGTTTTCATTGAGTTTTATCTGGTTTTATTGGGCCTTAAAACATACTTTAAGCATAAAGATTGCTCTTTTAAATAGTAAGATACAAAGATTTGATCTTTTTGCTTTAAAAGTTATAAACGAATTCTCTGATTTGGATTTAAGATTAGAAATAAATTTTAACATGGATTTTGTTGAAGATTTATGGTTTTCATGACGTTTCATACGAACATGACTATGTTAGGGTTAATATAATCCACTTAAATATATTAATTACATTTCATGTATTTAATTGAACCGTAATCACATTAAACAGTTTAATTATATGTGTTTTTATGTGAAAATCTCGTTTTGTAGTATTATAGATCGAAAACCTACACTGTAACTCACTCTCTTGTTCTGCTCGGGTTGGTTGACCGAAGAAAAGGAGTCGGTCGACCTATCCCGCCTGTTTTGCCTTGCTCATGGTTTGTGCGTATCACCGGTCGACCGATGAAGATACATTTATCAACCGGTCTACGTAAATTTGTGAATTGGTCATTTTTGTCATGTGAGTTGATTGTGAACTATAAAACCCCAAAATTTTGAATATTATGTGAAAAATAAAAATAAATATGCTATATGGTGAAAAATAACATATTTTGATGTTTGAGTATAATAGGAATTGATTTGAGATCAATCAATGTATATTTGTGAATATATGAGTGCAAATACACAAAACATACACCAAGAGAAATATGAAAAAATGCCCAGTTAAGGGTTTATATGTTGTACACACCGATGCAGTTTGAATATGGAAAAACTCAAAAGATCAATGTTCTCTTCAACAGCTTTCCAACAATTTTTATATCATCTCATTCTGAGGTCGGATGAGAAAGTTACAGCCAAAATACCGAAGGTTAATTTCCCAGTCAGACTAGGTTTCCTGATTTAGGTTAAACATGTTTATTTCGGGTGTGCATATATATATATATATATATATATATATATATATATATATATATA
>BQKN01065003.1:287663-306344 GCA_022839385.1 Asparagus kiusianus | reverse complement strand
ATATATATATATATATATATATATATATATATATATATATATATACACTTGTGTTTTCATGAAAATTATCATCTTTACATCAGAGTTTCAAACCCTAGCAGCCCCTCTTCCTCTCTCTCAAACCTAGCCCTAAAGTGAGTTTTTGGGGGAGTTTGTGAGGAGAACGTCGAGGAAAAGTCGGATTTTTGGTGTTTGGCGATGGGGGTAATCACTTGCTGTTCTTTTTAGAGGCTTGTACACGTGCAAAGGCAAGATCACCTCTATCCAAACCTTTCCCTTGAATAAAAATCATGTTTTTAAGAGATTTATATGTTTAACTTTATGTTTAGGGTTTAAATCTAATGTTAAACGTGTTACATATGATGTTTATGATTAAATCTTATGTCAAGAACAGTAGAACAAATATGAAACTGAGATATTAATATGATCATCATTATTAGGGTTTATTTTAATGAGTTAATTTTAGTTTAATATGATTTATATGCTTTAGATTGTCGAAATAAATAAGAAATAGGTTGTTTTGCATGTTAAACCCTAGATTTATGTGTTAATGTGATTTATCTTGTTTAAACAAACTCCTAGTTAAATATACATGACAATGGAATCAAGTTTTATTCATATAATCTAATTAAATCCTAAGTTTTTAAAGAAAACACTAGAAAAGAACAAACTGTGTATTTTAGGCCTATTCAGTCGACTGAAGTTGCCATCAGTCGACTGACGGGAGGTCATCAGTCGACTGATGGTAAGCATCATCGACTGATGGGCTTGTGTATTTCCTGTTGTTTTGTGAATGACCCTATCAGTCAACCGATGAGGTTGTCGGTCGACTGATCAGGTCGGCTTTCGTGAGATTGAACCTTTTGCTTGTTTGTTCATTTGGTGAGCATTTTTGTGCAAGAAGTGAACAGATACTCACGTATAGTTCGAAGAGTATACGTACGGGGATTGAGTACACATGATTATATTGTTTGGGGTATCCAAATAGGTTATAATCATTAAGATTAACGGCTATTATTATTTATATTATAACTATGATCGGACCGCAGATGAACTATACTTTTTTGTTGTTCCACATGGAGATGTGCAGAGGTTGATTTACCTATCTATCAGTCTGCATGGAGATGCGCAGAGGTTGCAATACCTATCTATTGGTCCGCACGAAGATGCGCAGAGGTTGATATACCTAACTATCAGTCTGCATGGTTATGCGATGAGTTATTATACTTAGTTACCGGTCCGCACGGGAGTGCGATGAATTGACATACCTAGTTATTGGTCCGTACGGGAGTGCAATGAACTAACATATCTATTTACCGGTTTGTACGGGGGTGCGATGAGTTGAAGTATTCTAGAGAAGGACGATTAGATAAATAACCTAAGTGTAGGTAAATATTGACATTACGATATGATCCATTGTGAAAGTATTTCATAACTTAGATACACGAGTTTGTCAATACCCACTAAGGGTGCTATGAGGAGTTGATAAGACATTTTTGGAGATGTATGATGTGATATTTCCTGTATTATCTTTATTGTATTCATTTATTCTTAGTTTTGGATTTTATTTAGCGATTCATAATTTGAGACATATGGTATATACATGAGGGTTTCCTTGTTTTGATTATTTCGTTCGATGTACCAATCTCATGTTATGAGTTTCTAAGTATTAACCCCAGTTTAGTACAGGGTAAATGAACTAGGTAGACTATGCGCTTATAGGTAGAGCCTTCATCATACCTAGTATCTCTTCCCCTGGGGGTGGATGGAGATGATCTTGCTAGCGCTCTAACGCTATGATTTTTACTTCTTTTCAGGCAGCGGAGCAGATTTTTGGAGAGCCGCAGGTTGACGGATTTTTAGCAAAGTCGTCATATATGTTTAGTAGTTTTTCTCCATAAATGTTTAGTTTATATTTCTAGTTGATGTTTAGATTTGTATTATATTTTAAGAGTTGAGAGAGCTTATGTACTTTTCACTTGAGTCTTGTAGTTGAGATTTTGGATCATTTATTTCAGATTGTTAGACATATTTTCCTTTATATCTATTGAGAACTGATTATTTGGAGATTTATCAAATATTTTTGTGTTCTATTTCTTGTCTTCATCTCCTTTATATTTGCTTGTACCTATACTGTGTTATTTGTTTCCACGAGAGGGATATTTCTGTGATGGTAAAACATGTCATTACATAGTATAGGTGCATGGTAGGTTTGACATCCTTGGTTTCACCTTGGACTGTAGTCTTGTTGAACCCAGGGGCATCACAGTTGGTATCAGAGCTCTAGTTCCAGCATCCTTAGGATCATCCTGTGTCGAGTCGTGGAACAAGGATAGAGTTTTCTAGGACTCATGTATGGAGTCTGCTAGGAATTCCTAGAATGAGTGAGGACGTAATACGTATACCTCAAAAATTACGAATTTTTTTATGACTACCTTACTTTATTGAAAAGTATTTGCGTGAATACTATGTGATATGTTATGTTTTGTATATATATTTGCGACCTCTTTTACTGTGTCTATTAAGCTCTCCTCTTGATATTATAAATGTCGGGACGAGGATGTGATCGAGATAAAACTCATAACCGTAGAGCTAGGCATGTAGAGCCCATGCCGCAATAGGCTCCACAGTATCTAATCGACTTTGTAACGCCGATTGCAAAGGCAGAGACTAGCAACACTCGAGGAGCGAGTAACGAGCCATATTATATTTTTTGGAGTTCCACCACCATTTGTACTAGTCGTGCCTATTGAAGAGGCAATACTAATAATTTCACCATCACCACAACCAGCTATTGATAGAGCTGCAGAGCAGGAGGCTTGGCTCTGTAAGAATAAGAAAGACATAAGACACTAAGAGCACCATAGTTTTAGGGCATACTGGACTCATGTGCAGCTTATAAATAGAAGAAATATGTGAAAGTTTATTAACATCACCTCAGTACTAAAACGGAATTAGATGTATTTAGCATAGAGGATAGCACCAGAGGATGGTACTGACTTCAGATTTTCGCCGGAGCAGTGAATACCACTTATTTAGAAAAAATTTATTTGCTTCTTTGACAAGAAGTAGAGCTAGTCTGATTAAAACAATGAGATATGCTTGTAGTTAATTATGGAATCATGACCAGCATAGTGACAATGGCAAGGGCAAGAGACGTGTTGCAGAATCTAGAGAGCCCTAGCAGCGGGGAAAGGATTTTTTACCGCCAGCAGCAAGGACAATATAAGAAGAGAGCACAATCTACAACATGATTCGAGAGCGCTGTAGCAGCGCAGAATTTGGCGTACATGTTACAATTGTCATAGTATACCAGTAAGATGCCAGCATGATTGAGGTCAAAATCAGTAGTCTCAGGGCCACGGTTATGGTAAGTAGCAGAGGATTTGAGGCACATCTAGCTGTCTCGATGATTGAGGGGCCAGTAGGCCAGATTTATGCTATCTAGGAGATTCCTGAGAGGTAGATAGTCCCATATGTTCCACCGCCATCAGTGTAGCAATCGCCAGCCACCAGTAAGGTTTACGCAGTCGTACCGCTTGATCATAGTGCGAGCAGAGATTTCTTAGTGATTTATTTCCCAGCTTGAATCTTGTTGATTCAGAAGCTTCGCATTCTTTTATCTATCATGATATCATGATTAGACATCAGCTTGTAGCGCAGCCTTTAGGCGTTCCATTATCAGTTTATACTCCTTTAGGAAAGGTGTCTCTCTTAGAGAGTATCTATAGGAGATGTGTCAGTAGTTTAGACGAGTCTGAGTCCATGGTCGATTCAATCGTCCTGTGAATGTCCAATGTTATTTTGGTAGGGATTGGTTATCATCCTACCATGTTAGTATAGATTGTTTTACAAAGACAGTCAGTTTGTGAACATTCAATGGGTTTGTATAGATAATAGCAACCTCATAGGGTAACCAGAATACAGAGTTATTTCTGGCATACATCGAGGTGGTGATGATACGGGATTAGGGTGTAGATTTGAGCGAGACCGGAGTCATCTCAGAGTATCAGGATGCCTTTCAGGACATACCGAGATTTTCTCCAGTGAGAGAGGTTATTTTCCTGCATCGATTTGTAGCAGGCACCGCATCGATATTCCGAGCACCCTATCATATGGCACTCGCTGAGATGATGGAGCTACAGACTCAGCTAGATGAGTTGTTATCTCAGAGTTTTATTTTCCGAAGTCGTTATCATTGGATCATCGGTCCTCTTCATGGAGAAGAAGGATGATACATGCAATTATGTATAGATTATAGTCAGTTGAACAAGATCACTTCCTGGATAAAGTATCCACTATCGAGGATTTATGACTTGTTCAACTATCTACAAGGACCGCAACATTTTTCGAAGATTGATCTTCGTTCTGATTATTTTTAGTTGCAAGTACGAGGAATGGATATTCCCAAAACCACCTTTCTGACTCGATATGGGTCTTTCGAGTTTCTTGTCATGCCATTTAGGCTAACCAATGCACCCGTTGGTGAACCGGGTTTGCCATCCATGTTTGGACTAGTTTGTGGTTGTTTTATCGATGATATCCTTATCTATTCAAGATTAGAGGTAGAGCATGAGCAACATCTTCGTTTGGCATTACAGACATTGCGGGAGCATCAGTTCTGAGGTCAGGTTTTTGGCCATATTATAAGCAAGGAGGGCAATGTAGTGGATCTAGCTAAAGTGAAAGCAGTACTTGATTGGGAGCCACCGAAGACAGTTATAGAGATTCGTAATTTTTTTATGTTTTGCTGGCTATTATAGAAAGTTTATTCAAGATTTCTCGACGATTACAAAACTACTTACACGCCTTACGTATAAGGATGTACAGTTTGATTAGGGGCACGGAGTGCCAGGAAGCCTTTGAGACTCTAAAGGCGAAATTGGATACAACGTCAATAATGGTTATTCCAAGCAGTGATAAAATATTTGTCGTCTACACGGATGCATCGTTAGCGGGTCTAGCAGGTGTTATGATGTAGACCCAGAGAGTTGTGGCCTATATTTTGAGGCAGTTGAGAACTCATGAGCAGAATTATCTCATGCACGACTTAGAGCTAGGAGCAGTGATTTTTACACTGAAAGCGTGGAGGTATTATTTGTATGGACTTGAGTTATTCACAGATCACCAGAGCTTAAAATATCTCTTCTCACAAAAAGAACTCAACCAGAGGTAGCAAGATGGGTAGAGTTTATTAAGGATTACGAGTTCACTATACAATACCATCCGGGAAAGGCGAACTTGGTAGCATATGTGTTTAGCAGGAAGCAAACTCGCGGGCTTGTAGGTTTGAGGTGTTCATTACATCAAGATCTATATACCCTCAGTCACTATAATTTCAAGCTAGAGATTGGAGGAGCAGTGCTTTCTTAGGAGCTTTATCAGTACAACCATCTTGGAGCGATGGAGTGATCGGAGCTTAGCTGGAGGACTCTTGGATTCAAACCCGTAAGGGGGAGATTTCCAAGGAACCCAAGGCTGATTGGACTATTAGAGCAAATGGAGGCCTTCGGATGAATGGTCGATTAGTTATACTGAACAATCCATAGCTGAAGAGAGATCTATTTGATGAGGTGCATCATAGTAGGTATATAGTGCATCCAGGCGCGACAAAAATGTATAAAGACCTGAAGAGGCATTTCTGGTAGAGTGGCAAGCGTAGAGAGATTGCAAAGTATGTGGCTTAGTGTTTTACCTGCTAGCAAGTTAAGGCAGAACATCAGAGACATGCAGGGACCCTATAGCCTTTACCCATTCCCGAGTGAAAGTGTGCAGATATTTCCATGGATTTTATTGTAGGGTTGCCTAAAACAAAGAAAGAAAATGATTCTATTTGGGTGATAGTAGATCGGTTGAGAAGTCGACGCATTTCTTACCTGTGAGGATGACTTATACGGCGGATACATATGCGAGGATTTTCATCCGAGAGATCATTCGTTTCTATGGAGTTCCATAGACAATCATATCAGATCGAGGCTCAGTCTTCACATCCTATTTCTGGAGGAGTTTTCAGGATGCTTTTGGCACCTAGTTGTTATTTAGTACTGTTTTTCACCCCTAGACCGATAGTTAGACAGAGAGGGTGAATCAGGTGTTAAGGATATGCTGCGAGCATATGTGATAGATTTTTAGGGTAGCTGGGATGACCATATCCTATTGATTGAATTTCATATAATAATAGTTATCAAGCTACTATCAGGATGACATCGTATGAAACATTATACGGGAGGCCTTGCAGATCATCTATATGTTGGGCAGAGCCAGAGGATATTCTATTGCTTAGGCTAGAGCTAATTAGGCAAACCACAGAGAAGGTGGCATTAATTAGAGAGCGCATTCTTGCCGTGCAAAGTTAGCAAAAGAGTTATGCAGATCAGCGGAGATGACCACTAGAGTTCCATATTGGAGAGTTAATTATGTTGAAAGTGTCATCGATAAAGGGCGTTCAATGATTTGATAGACGGGGAAAGCTTTCCCCGAGATATGTTAGCCCCTTCAGGATTATTGAGCGTATCGGAGCTGTTTCCTATAGATTAGAACTTTCAGCATCGATGTCGAGTATATACGATGTCTTTCATATTTCGATGTTCAAGAAGCATTTATACGATGAGGAGCAACAGAGGGTGATTGATGCACCAGAGATCGAGATCCAGGATGATTTGACTACTTAGAGATTCTGGTATACATTCTTGCTAGAGAGAATAAAAAGCTTAGAAATAAAGTTATTCCATTAGTAAAAATTCAGTGGAGCCGGCATGGAGCCTTAGAGATTTCTTGGGAGCGCGAGGAAGATGTACGTTGCGAATACCCACACCTATTTGAGTAGGTATGATATTGATATTTATATGTGCTTACATGCATTGGTAGTTATGATTATATATGTTGTTTAGTCATGTTTATACTTAACACTAGAATGATGGTATTAACACTTAACTCCTAATCATTCGGAACACATGATATATATATGGGGGGTTCCTTGTTTGGATTTTTTTGCTCAAGGTACTCATTCCATTTAGTTAGGAGTTAAGTGGGAGTATTCGCATTCTAGATTGTTAAGTGCAGATGTAGATATGCTTCATATCCGGAGATTAATGGTGCGAGATGTGTATCTGAGGGTTTTCTTATCTGTTATCCCCTCAATGTACTTTTTATGTATTATTAATCTCTAGGATACGATTATGAAATTTTTGGGACGAAATTCTTTTTAAGGGGGTAAGAATGTTAATGATATGGGTGTATCTTCTTCCTTGCTTCGAGAACTTAGTGATTCTCATCAGAAGAGTGAGGATAGATGATTCTCATGGTATCTTGAGAATAGAGACGTGGAAGAAGTCTTCAGAGTCGGTAACGTCAAAGGCTGCAGGAAAGAACAGGAAAAAGGCTTTTGGTTCTTGTACGATCGATCGCGAATCAGCCACGATCGACCGCGAACGTGCACAGAAGCTCAGGAGGAGCTGGATTCGAAGGCGGTTAACCGTCACGGTCGACCGCGCGTACCCTGTTGGAATTGAAGTCTCTGGAGTTGGATTCGGTCGACTGTGATACCTACACAGTCGATCACGAGGAGATTCGGTCGACCATCACGGTTGACCATGCTATGACTGTAATTGGATCTGCTCTCGGGTTTTGGTTCGGTCGATAGCCGCGGTCGATCGTGATACCGGCACGGTCGACCGCCATGGTCGACCGCAACACAGTTTTGGGCCTTGGCTTAGTTTCCTTCACTGTTTATGATTTCTATTTGATATAAATAGAAACACGACTTTTCTAGGGTTGATCATCCAGATTATAATCAGAAAAGAGATCAGAGAGGTTGTTCTTTGATCTAGAGAGATTGTGAGAGAGATATTTATAATCTATTAATTCTCATAATCTAGAGAAGATATTTTCCTTTGCCCTAATCAACTCTTTGTGTGTTCTTTTGTTATTTTCTTCACAACCCACTCTTGATAATTCTGTGATCAATGATGCTCGCACGGTGACTCGTATCAAGTTAGTATCAGAGCGATAAGATCTTGTGAAGGGGGCATCCTATGTATGGTCCTGACTGGATCGTAATATAAGAAGCTAGACGAGATCCTTATTTCATTAGAAGGAGTCCAAAAATTAAGGAAGAAGAAAATGACTGAAGGAGATAGTTTAGCAATGCTAGATGTATTGGAGAAGAAGATGGAGATATAGGGTTCGACCCTCATACAACTCGTCAATCTTGTTCAAGACAAAGGAAACAAGGAGGAATCTTCTTCGAAAGACAAGAAGAATCTTGTGGAGTCTGATGGAGAAGGCGAGGATTCTAATTTAGATGAGGAGGCTCGTATTGTTAAGTCTATTTACACTAAGGGTGTAAGGGTTCTTACCAGAATTTAAAGATAGACTTCAAAGTGGAGATTCCTGTTTATGATAGGAGTGTCAACGTCGAGAGGCTTGATGATTGGATCCAGCGGATGGAGACCTATTTCACACTCTACGAATATTCATCCAAGGAGAAGCTCGTGTTCGTGACTTTGAAGCTTTCGGGGGCATGCATTGATATGATGGAAATTCTATTGCAAGCAGGAGAAGAAGGCGGTGCCATGGAACAAGTTCAAGGAACTACTTAGGAAGTAATTCTATCTGGTAGGGTTCCTCGAAGAGCGATAGTCATCAACATCGTAACTGAGGAATATCCCATTTTTATGAAGTATATGGCGGGTCTGAATGAATATATCCGAAAGGAGATGAGGCTTTTCACAGTTGAGTCCATTACAGAGGCGAGTGTGAAGGCTATTACCATTGAGGGTAGGCAAAAGAAGGGCAACAAAATGAAGGGGGACTCCAAACAAATAGGAGACAAGTCTAGTGGCTCACAACCTAAGAAAGAGAAGAAGAAGGGTGACTCGGAGAAGGAAGGATTGACATGTAATCACTGTAAACAGACAGGACACGTAGCTGATCGTTGCTGGGTGAAGTATCCTCATCTGAAGCCGAAGGGATTGAAGAAAAAGGAGGAGAAGAAAACATACATGGTAGCGCAAGGTCTGAAGGAAGTTCCCGGATGACAGAACCCAACAGCAGTCTTAACCTTATGACAGAAAAGCAGGCCACGGCAGAAGATGAAGACCCGAGAGAACAACTCTTTGTTTTGAAGCTGTAGGTCAAGACCAGCTTGGTTGATGCCATAGTAGATCCAGGGAACCAAAAGAATTTGATATCCGAGGCCTTGGTTCAGAAGCTGGGATTGAAGATGGTTAAAAATCCAAAACCCTATCCTTTGGGGTGGATTCAGAAGGAGGCGGGATTGAGTGTGATCAACCAATGTACGTTTAGATTTGCACTCAACGAGTCGTATATCGACGAGGTCACATACGACATCATTCTGTTGGATGTTTGTCAAGTGATACTAGGCAATCCTGCTTTATAGGATAGATATACGGTCTATGATAGGTGGGCCCAGAAGTATACATTCACCAAAGATGGCGAACAATTCATTTTTCATTCGGCGTCTCTTCCTCAGGAGATGAGTTTGTTGACGGTGACTCAGGCGAAGAGGCTGGTGAATGCAAGCAAGAAGTTTGTATTATCATTCATTAGGCCTTATGAGGAGCACCTGAGTAGGATGTGCTTGACTACCTTGAGCAAACTTTAGGAAGGAGATCTTGATAGGTTGAAGGACAAGTATGAGGACTTGTTTTTGGAGATCACGGGACTACCACCACGGCGAGGTGTGGAGCATGAGATTATGTTGACCGGCGAGAGTTCCTTACCACATATAGGCCTATACCAAACATCTATAGAGGAGTCTGAGGAGATCAAGAGACAGGTTCAGGAGCTTTTGGAGACAGGAGTGATTGTGCCTTGCAGGTCTCTAATATTATTGGTGCCCAAAAAGGATGGAGGTTGGCGCATGTGCGTGGATTACCGGGTACTCAACAACATAACCATTAAGAATCACTACCCATTGCCACGGATTGACGATCGCATGGATTAGTTAGAGGGAGCAAGGTTCTTCACGAAGTTGGACTTGAAGTCTGGCTACCATAAGGTGAGGATTCGGGAGGATGACACTTGGAAGACTGCGTTCAAGATCAAGTAGGACCTATTCAAGTGGTTGGTGATGCCGTTTAGTTTGTGCAACGCTTTGACTACCTTTATGAGGCTTATGAATGATTTGTTGCGACCCTTTATAGAGGATTTTGTGATAGTTTACCTCGATGACATCTTGGTGTACAGCAGGACTTGGGAGGAGCATCTTGTTCATGTTGAGAAAGTGTTTGAAGTGTTGCAGAACAAACAGCTGAAGCTTAATGGGAAGAAATACGAGTTTAGGGAGGATGAGTTGGTGTATCTCGGCTTCATCATAGGGAAGGGCCAGCAAAGGATAGATCCAAGTATGGTGTCGGCGATCACAAAGTGGCCGACATCTAGGACAGTGATGGAGGTAAGAAGCTTCATGGGGGCTTGCCAGTACTTGCGCAAGTTCATTCGACATTTTTTGACTTATACGACACCTTTGCATGGCCTTACGAAGGTGAAGGTTTAGTTTGTGTGGGGTAGGGCGCATGAGGAAGCTATTCAGCTACTGAAGAAGAAGATCTCGGAGGAACTGGTGTTAGCTTTGCTGAATTTGCAGAGGACCTTCAATGTGGAGACCGACGCTTCTAGTTATGCTATGGGCACTGTGTTGATTTGGGATGATAAGCCAGTAGAGTAATATTTAGAGATGTTTACGAGTGCTATTCAAAACTACCCTACCTACGACAAGGAATTCTATGCACTTTATTAAGCGATCAAACATTGGAGGGTGTATTTGTTAGGTAAGGAGGTAGTTGTGCACTCGAATCACAAACCATTGGAATTTCTACATGCCCAGACGAAGCTGTAGCAGGCACGACACATGAAGTGGATGTCCTATTTGATGGCGTTCAACATCTTATTAGGTACAAGAAGGAAACGACGAACAAGTTGGCTGATATATTATCTTGCCCACCAGTGAGGGCACTTTTGGTGGCGACGCGCATTCAGCCCTTGGTTCCTTTGGAGTATGTGCAGATGTACACATCTAGCAGAGATTTCAGTAGTGTGTTTGAGTGGGTGACGGCTGGTCGAAAGGGGGAGTATGAGATTGGTGAGGATGGTTTCTTGTATCATGGGACGTCGCTTTGCATTCCGGAGGACGACGACCGATTATAGTGGATGCAGAAGCACATACATCACGTGTGCAAGGTCATTTTAGGATTCAGAAGACGCTTCTCAATCTACAGCACCATGTCTTTTGGCCAAAGATGTTAGAGGATGTCACTAAGTATGTTGGAGGGTGTAAGCTATGTTGTATTTCGAAGCCTTCTAATAGGAAACGTGGATTGTATCTACCATTGCCGGTACCTTCGAGACCGTGCGAGAGTATTTCTATGGATTTCTTAGGAGGATTGCTGATGACCAAGCGAGGTCATGATTATTTGTTCGTTGTGGTGGATCGGTTTAGAAAGATGGTGATCTTGATTCTTGGTAAGAAGACTGTGATGGGAGCGGGTGCAGTGCAATTGTTCTTTGAGCATGTGTGGAAGCACTTTGGGATGCCAAATTCGATTATTTCGGATCGAGATAGCCAGTTTCTCGGATATTTTTAGGATTCTTAATGGAGCTTGATGAACACTAGGTTGAAAAAGAGCACGACATTCCATCCACAAACAGATTGACAAACAGAAGTGGTTAATCGGACTATGGTGCACATGTTGGGAAGATGCAATTCCAGACATCCCAAGACTTGGGATAAGAGTTTACCATATCTTCAGTTTGTGTTTAATCGGGCTATTCATGGATCTTCGGGGAAATCACCGTTTGAGACTCGTTATGGGTTTTTACCCCTGAGTCCGTTTGATCTCATGTTTTCAAGTGAAGCTACGACCGACAAAAAGGAAGGGAGTGAAAGGCAACAAGCTCAATGATTTTTGGAGAAGATAGCACATACTCATGCCACGGTGAAAGCACAATTAAAGAAATCACAAGCTAAATACAAGGAGAAACATGATCAACATCGAGTTCCTTGTAATTTTGGTAAAGGTGATATGGTATGGTTGAAGTTGAGTAAGGAACGACTAAAAGGAGAAGGGAAAAAGTTAAAGCCTATACGATATGTTTCATTTCGGATTATTGATCAAATTGGTGACAACGGTTTCAAAATGGATTTACCACCTTACCTCGGCATGTATTCGGTGATCAACGCCGAGTACTTGAAATTGTTTGAACCACCGTTGTTGGATGATGAAGGTGATGACAAGACGATCTTACCGCATCTGGATGAATTGTGGTTTGATAGAGAGGAACCACTCAAGAAAAATTGCATTTTAGAATGGAAGGTGACTACGACGAGACGCAGAACTAAAGAATCATTTTTGATCGGATGCCAAGGTTAGGTTCCTAGCAAATCCAAGTGGTTCAATAGAGAAGGAGGGGCTCACGAGTTCCCTCAACTCTAGTTCTAACTTGTACGTGACTTCAAGTTCCTAAAGGGGGAAGTCATGATACGGGTGTATCTTCTTCCTTGCTTCAGAACCTTAGCGATCCTCATCAGGAGTGTGAGGATAGATGATTCTCATGGTGTTTTGAGAATAGAGACGTGGAAGAAGTCGTCAGAGTTAGCAACCTCAAAGGCTACAGGAAAGAATAGGAAAAAGGCTTTTGGTTCTTCTACGGTCGACAGCAAATCAGCCACGGTCGACCGCGAATCAGCCACGGTCTACCACGAACGTGCACAGGAGCTCAGGAGGAGCTGGATTCGAAGGCGGTCGACCGTCACGGTCGACCGTGCATACCTTGTAGGAATTTAAGTCTCTAGAGTTGGATTCGATCGACCGTGATACCTACACGGTCGATCGCGAGGAGATTCGGTCGACCGACATTGTCAACTGTACCATGACTGTAATTGGATCTGCTCTCAGGTTTTGGTTCGGTCGACCATCGTGGTCGACCGTGATACCTGCACGGTCGACCACCATGGTCGACCGCGACACAATTTTGGGTCTGGGCTTAGTTTCCTACACTGTTTAGGATTTCTATTTGATATAAATAGAAACACAACTTTTCTAGGGTTGATCATCCAGATTGTAATCAGAAAAGAGATCAGTGAGGTTGTTCTTTGATCTAGAGAGATTGTGACAGAGAGATAGTAATCTATTAATTCTCATAATCTAGAGAAGGTATTTTCCTTCGCCCAAATCAACTTTTTGTGTTTTCTTTTGTTATTTTCTTCACAACCCACTCTTGATAATTCCGTGATCAAGGGTGCTCGCACGGCGACTCGTATCAGTTAAACCCTAAAAATTTAAATATTATGTGAAAAGTAAAAATAAATATGCTATATAGTGAAAAATAATATATTTTGATGTTTGAGTATGATAGGAATTGATTTGAGATCAATTAAATGTATATTTGTGAATATATGAGTGCAAATGAACAAAACATGCATGAAGAGAATTCTGGAAAATGACCATTTAAGAGTTTATATGTTATACACACCAATACAGATTGAATCTGGAAAAACTCAAAAGATAAAAGTTATAGGTATATTCAACAACTTTCCAACAAATCTTATATCATCTCATTATATGGTAAGATGAGAAAGTTACAGCCAAAACACTAAAGTTTAATTTCCAAGTCAGACTAGGTTTCCTGGTTCGGGTCAAACGGGTTTATTTTGGGTTTACATATATATATATATATATATATATATATATATATATATATATACCTGTGTTTTCACAAAAATTATCATCTTTACATCAGAGTTTCAAACCCTAGCATCCCCTCTTCCTCTCTCCCAAACCCTAGACCTAAAGTGAGTTTTTGGGAGAGTTTATGAGGAGAACGTCGAGGAAAAGTCGGATTTTCGGTGTTTGGTACGAGGTAATCACTTGTTGTTCTTTTCAGAGTCTTGTACACATGCAAAGGCAAGATCACCTATGTTCAAGCATTTCCTTTGAATAAAAATCATGTTTTTAGATTTATATATAACTTTATGTTTGTGGTTTAAATCTAATGTTAAACATGTTACATGTGATTGTTTCCGGTAAAAGTTGCTGTTTTCATTGATGTTCTCTTTTTCGAGATCTGTTACAACTTCGATCGTTACAACAGTATAAAATGAAAACAAAGGGGTTACAACTTAAACGAAAATAAACACGAGAGACCGGTTTGGTACGGTCTCGCTTGCGTGGGTTGTTGGCCTGTGACGGGGACGTCGATATCCGTGGACCGCCGACTCTTCAAGATCCCTCCGGGAAAATCCGGCAGAGCTTCGTCTATCCGCGTGGGATATAGAAGCGGAACTTCGTCGATCCGCGTGAGATCTAGAAGCGTAAAGCGTATATCTCGGCTAAAACAAGATAATAGCTCTTCTCAGTGTCGCCTGCGAAGGGCAACACCAAGGAACAGAAGGGGGGTGAATGAAGAAAAAGATGAAGACCTTTCGCTCCTCGATCCGGCAGGGCTTCGCCGCTCTCCTACAGACTCTGACTCCTCACTCCGGCAGGGCTTCGCCGCTCTCTTGCAGAACAATCCTTGGCTAAGATAATTCAGCCTTGAATTGAGTGCAAAATCAAGAGCCCCTCACAAAGGAGGCCAAGGGGGCTATTTATAGCCAAAAGGAGAGGGGGGGGCTGATGTGAGACACCCCCTAGGGGGTGTCTTGGCTTTGCCAAGACGCCTCTCGGGTGTCCCGGGCCTGCCGAGGCCCATTTGGGTGTCCCAACGCAGTCCGAGGTCCTGCCGTTGTCCTGCCGTTGACACGCTGTTGACTTTTCGTCCGAACTCGGATTTGAGTGATTTCGGATGCGTTGGAATCATGACGGCGAGCTCTGTAGGCCCCAATGGTTGGATTATCCGTGGGGTCATCGGGGCACAGCGGGCGTTGGTCCAATTGCGGTGATCGCGGGGTTTTCGGTCAACCCGTAACCTCGTGATTCTGACATTCTGTCGGATCACGTCATCCGTCGGTTTGCTTCAATCGCTCACCGGCGTCATTTGAGCTCTTGTGAACTGGGTAGTGACGTTCGATCGTCGATCGTTAACACCGAGCTGTGAGTGGGGACCTATCGGCAATTTTCGATGCCTACAGATACCCCCTCCAAAGTGTTTCGGACTCGTTTCTTTTATAGAAGAGACCGGAATACTTTGGATATGATTGGTCCAGCCATCAGTCGGCCTAAAGGACCTGTAGTTCGCTTCAACTCTCGGCTCCTTCGATCTTCGGTTTATCCGGTGCTTTGTCGAATAACCGAAGTTGTTCCGGCGCTGCGTTTATCGCCTGGCCGTCGTCAGAGTCTTGAGTCTACAGCTGGTGAATTGAGTTTGGCTCGTGTCATTGAGTTGACTTCTGAACTTGCTATCCCTGTCACCTCGTGTTGACTTGAGGATTTCGATCGACTTTTTGTCGCGACGCGCTGTCCGGCGTTGACCTAGGGCTACGCGTTGACCGGCGTCTGCCTTAGGGTTTCGGAACCGCTTGGGTTGACCTTCGTCGTCACGTGTTGACTTTCGTCACCACATGTTGACTTTTGTCGCAACGCGCTGTCCGGCGTTGACCTAGGGCTACGCGTTGACCGGCGTCCGCCTTAGGGTTTTGGTACCGCTTGGGTTGACTTTTGTCGTCACGTGTTGACTTTTGTCGCCACGTGTTGACTTTTGTCGCAACGCGCTGTCCGGCGTTGACCTAAGGTTACGCATTGACCGGCGTCCGCCTTAGGGTTTTGGAACCGCATGGGTTGACTTTTGTCGTCACGTGTTGACTTTCGTCGCCACGTGTTGACTTTTGTCGCAACGCGCCGTCCGGCGTTGACCTATGGCTACGCGTTGACCGGCGTCCGCCTTAGGGTTTTGAATCGCCGCTCGTTGACTTGTGTTGCAACGAACCATCGGAAGTTGACGTGTGAAGTTCACCGTATTCTCAATCATCGGTGAAGAGAATGAATATCAGTGGATCAAAAAAATCGTTCGGGGGCTTAAAATGCTGTCCGGGGATCAAAACACCGCGTAGGGGCCAAAAACCCGGGCGAAACTCCCCGGGATGCCTCGACATAGCCGAGGCACCCATGGGGTGTCTCGGCAATGCCGAGACACCTTGGGGGTGTCTTGGTTTTGCCGAGACACCCCTAGGGGTGACTTGGTTCCTCTAGTTGGTCCCCCCCTCTTTTCGTCTTTTTGTCCACTTGTACATGGTCCCCCCCTCCTTTGTTTGAATTTCAAAAAGAGAAAACCTCCCTCCAAAACCGAGATTCCTCTCTTCAAAACCGGCCTCTCCCCCTCTCTTTTCGGTTTACTTCATCTTCCTCCTCAAGCACACTTCCTTCATTGAAGAACCTATCAATCCACAAGGAAAGCTTGGATTTTGGTGGGTACCCAATTGCCGGATTTTTCTCCTCTTCCAAACGAAGGTCTTAGCCTCCATTTCCGAGCTCGAAGGAAAACCCACTTGATTTGGTAAGTCCTCTTCATGATCCCCTTATGTGCTTGCAAAGATTGTACATTTATGTTTGCAATAGATAGGGGTTTATGGATGAAACAAGCATTTGGGGGTTTTATTGCAAAAAACCGAAACTTTGGGGGTTTATTGTAAAACCGAAACTATAGGGGTTTATTTGCAAAATTCGTGGGATTTTTATGCAATGATGGGACTGAAATTTTGGGGTTTAGATTAATGCTCATTTGATAAAAGATTGTGGGGGTGCTTTATGCAAAAGGGTTAAGAAATGGTTTGAGGGGGTTATGTGCAAAATAGCCCATATAATTTTTGGGGGTCTAATTTGCAAAAAGGCCACGAATTTGGGGCTGAAATCCAAATTGTTCAAACCCCAAGTTTCTGATCAAATTTTTGGTAAAGGCATGTGAGGGTTAAACCAAAAGTTTGAGGAGGGGCTTTTATGTAAAATTGACCAAATTCTGCAAAAGGGCTTATTTGCAAAATTTGATCAGAATTATAGGGTACCGGGATGTTAGATGATCAAGTATAATGACCACGACCCGAGTCACACGTGTCCTTGACCTGAATTTGGCCTTGAGCACGAGGGGGATTTTGGGTATTTCACCAAAATTTATCGCGAAACGACGATTATCGTTTTGCGTGCACGAAATTCGTGGGTTTAATTAGACTATAACTGTAAAGTCCTATTTGTTTATAGGATTTCAAGTCCAAGTGCTTAATTTCCCCTTTTTTGATATTTCGTGTATATATATTGTACCTGATGTACTGCTCTTCACTGCAGATTTGCGATGTCTCCCCGTCAATCTCGACCTTCCGGGAGTCACTTTCGCCCGCCGCATAGCGAGGAAGAGGCTCCTAAGATGTCGTCCTCAGTGGCTTCTTTCCTCGGGGGTGAGAATTTATATTTTCTGTACCCCAGATTGACCTCTCGCGGGTCATGACGGAAGAACCGATACCCCTCCCGCGGGGGTTAAGGTTTCAGACTTGTTTTGCTTAGTCAATTCAAGTCTTTGGGGCGATCTCGTGTTGCCTTACACCTTATAGGTCGGTATATGTTATCACGTGATTTACGTGATTGTATACCGTCCTCCTGGTGTAAGGCACTCGAAATCGTCTTCGCCAATTATCTCGAAAACAATCTCATTTTGCCTTTATGAGATAGATATTCTGATCCCATCCTTATGCTTTGTTGCAGTCGTTTTTTCTGGTGATAGCCTTCCTTCTCACACGACTACCGGTCGTAGCCGCGAAATCATCCTAATTTCCGATGATGAAGGGGAAAAGGATCCTGCTGCTGCAACTGTGTCTGACCAAGAATCCGTCTTTTCGGTCTCTGAATCAGCACGGGGTATCCTCCAAAAGGTAGAGCGGGTTATCCAGCAGACGGTCGATGCCATCAGTTCTGGACGGGGGAGACCCTGTGATTTGCCCCTTTTCATAGAAGACAGTCTTGAGGACATCCGGCGTGTGGGTGGCCCCCGTCTAGCAGGGCAATGTGAGGCGATGTTGATTTGCGTAGAGGGACTCATATCTCATTTGGAAGAGTTAGTAAACCTCGACTCTTATGATGAGGACACCCCGCTCGTGGTTGAGGCTCAGGTTCAGAGGACGCGTGAGCGCAAGATCCGAATGCGACGCATATCAGAGCAGGAAGTGATTGTTGCGAACTTGTATGAACGACAGCTTCGTCTGCAGAGTAAGATGGATGCTTACAACGCCATGGCTGATAGTACGGGCACCAGGACTGTCCAAGGGGAGAGGACTCTGAGGGATTTTGAGCTTGAGAGCACCAGAGTTCAGAATGCTTATCAAAGAGAGTTGGAGGTTCTTCGCACATTGCGCCGAGAAGGCGTAACAGCCGACACTGCCGCCGCTCTTGCTTACGACAAGCTTCAGAAGGAGGAAGGGGAGAGGGTTCGAGCGGAACACGCCAAGAAGATTGCCGCTGCTAAGGCTAAGCTTGCCTCCTTCAGTTTGCTAGATCTGATTTGAGACGTTTTCTTGTATCTTCATTTGGCTTGATCTATCACTAGAACTCTGTATTCGCTTTTCTCTGGATGTTTTGGTACACCCCCAGCCCTTAATGTTATGACTTTGAATTCGTAAACTCTGTCATTCATTATTTTCTTTTTATGGAAAAAGGGCACTTTGCACCGCGTATTAGGCGATGACTTATTCCTACTTAGGATTCGGGATAAAATTCCCCGTGCGTGTGAAGCCCGGATTAT
>BQKN01065003.1:277013-287279 GCA_022839385.1 Asparagus kiusianus | reverse complement strand
TGAATACATAGACTTCGTCTTTCTCACGGGAAAGACTACCCGGCAACACTGGTTAGGCGTTGACTTCATCCCTGTCTTTTCTGAAAGCAAAGATGGGGAAAAGATGGGAGACTAGAAGTGGGATCTCCACTCCGAGAATCGAAAAGATTCAGATAACCCTAACTGTCGTAAGGTTTGATTATCGAATCGAAAGGTTCAAGCGACCCTAACTGTCGTAAGGTTTGGTCATTTGACTCTGAAGAGGAAGAATTTTATATTCTATCTTCAGCGGGAAAGGAAACTCGGGGTGGGATCTCCACCCCCAGAATCCGACAGGTGAAACTAGGAGTGGGATCTCCACTCCGAGAATCGAAAAGATTCGGATAACCCTAACTGTCGTAAGGTTTGGTTACTCGAATTGAAAGGTTCAAACGACCCTAACTGTCGTAAGGTTTGGTCATTTGACTCTGAAGAGGAAGAATTTTATATTCTATCTTCAGCAGGAAAGGAAACTCGGGGTGGGATCTCCACCCCCAGGATCCGACAGGTGAAACTGGGAGTGGAATCTCCACTCCGAGAATCGAAAAAGATTCGGATAATCCTAACTGTCGTAAGGTTTGATTATCGAATCGAAAGGTTCAAACGACCCTAACTGTCGTAAGGTTTGGTCATTCGATTTGAAATTGGACCTCTCGTTCATTGAAGGAATCGAGAAGGGATTTTGGTTGTGGTCCTAACTGTAGTAAGGTTTGACCAAGTGGGGAGTGTGAGAATGATCATAACCGAAAGAAGGTTTGATCGCTCGATTTGTGGACCTCTCGTTCATTGACGGAATCGAGAGGGGAATTTGGCTTTGGCCCTAACTGTAGTAAGGTTTGACCAAGCTGGAATTGTGTGGTGGAGACTATGAGTAGTCAGAAACCACTGAAAGTTTTGTGAGGAAAGATTAATCCATTGAGTGATTAGATCTCATCTCGGCAAAAGAGTGCTTGTGAGAGCTAGATTCTGACAAACAAGAATATTCTGAATTCGAACATTGATTTCTTGTTCATCAGCGACCGGGTTATCCCTAAGAATACCCCGATGTGGTATTCTTCCGGGAACTTCCCGGTACCTCAATTCTTCTGAGGATACTAAGGGTAGTATCTCTTCAGAAATTTGCCATTTATTGACATCATGAGCCGGTCACCATCTTTGGTGACTAGGCGATAGGCGCCGTTCGAGTAAACTGTTTCTACTACGAACGGTCCTTCCCATTTGGGTTCAAATTTGCCTTTCTTTTTGGAGTTAAGGATCATAGGACGTCTTTCAGTCAAGACCAAATCCCCTTCCTTAAAACTCCTCTGTCGAACCTTTTTGTCGAAGGCTCTAGAAATTCTGGCTTGGTAAAACTCAATATGCTGCTGAGCTTCCAGGCGCTTTTCGTCGAGCATCTCGAGTTCTTCGAGGCGCTTCTGATGTTTTTCTTCGGTCGTCATCTGGGTTGCAAGAGCGATCCGAAGAGATGGAATTTGAACTTCCAGAGGGAGAACGGCTTCACATCCATACACCAACGAGTATGGGGTGGCGCCAGTCGGTGTACGCACCGTGGTACGATAGGCCCATAGAGCTGCGCCGAGCTTATCATCCCAATCTCGCTTGTTATTTTTCACAAGCTTTGACAAGAGCTTTATGATAGTCTTGTTGAAGGCTTCAGCTAACCCGTTTGCTGTGGGGTTATAGGCTGTTGACGAGATGTCCTGAATTTTGAACTTTTCGCAGAACCTTATGAAGGCGTTGCTGATAAATTGAGGACCATTGTCGTGTATGATTCGTCTTGGAACACCATGCCGGTAGATGATATGGTGCTTGATGAATACAATGACGTTGCTCGTCTTGACTTCTCTGAGTGGAACTGCTTCAGCCCATTTGGAGAAGTAATCAGTGATCGCCAGGATGAACCGGTCACCTTTGACTGATGGGGGGTTTATAGGACCAACAATGTCCATTCCCCAAGTCTCGAATGGCCACGACGTAACCGAAGGATGTAGATGTTCCGGAGGTTGGTGCATGTAATTCGCGTGTACTTGACACGCGTGACACTTCCGGGCGTATACGATTGCCTCATGCATCATGGAGGGCCAAAAGTATCCCATTCTCCTGATGCGATCATAAAGCTTGGGACCAGGTTGGTGTGCACCGCACTCTCCTTCATGTGCCTCTTTAAGCACTTCTTCAGCTTCTTTGGTTGATAGGCAACGTGCCAGCATGCCATCATACCCCCTGCGGTATAGCGTTCGATTCTCCGTATTATAGTAGAATCTTGGAGCTCTTCGTCTGATCGACTCTCTCTCCTTCACGTCTTCTGGCAAGATCCCATGTAGGACGTAGTCAATGATGGGGAAGCGCCAATCCCGAGGCTCAAACTCAGCCTGAGTTGTGTGCACCTCTTGAATCTCTTCTTCCTTGTCGTCTTCATCGTGAAGCGGCACTAAGAGTTGGTGAGTTCTTACCGTAACAAATTGCTCTGTTCCGGGTGGCTGTGCCAGGGATACAGCTAAAGCTGCTAACGCATCTGCGTAGGTGTTCTGCAACCGCGGAACGTGCTCGATGAAGAATCCTTCAAACGACTCCGCTAGCTCCACCGCCATCTTGTGATACGGGATTAGATCCTGACTTCGAACTTCATATTCCCCTTGGACCTGTTTGACGATTAGTTGAGAATCACCGAAGGCTTCGAGATACTCAACCCCCAGCTCCTTGGCGAAGTTGAGGCCTATAATCAGTGCGTTGTACTCTGCCACATTATTCGAGCATGGCTCGGTTAATGAGTAGGCTCGAGGCATCACATGTTTTCCTGGGGAAACTAAGACCACTCCAACTCCGGAGGAGACCTTAGAACATCCGGGAGTACCTGCGGCATTAGCTGCTCGTGAAGCGCCGTCGAAGTACAAACGCCAAACTTGTTGGTGCGAAGTTGCGTTGACTTCGTGGGTTTCATCAGGTAAGTCGTCGTATATCTCGGCGGCGTCCGTAGCTGGATTAGCTGCCAAGAGATCACAAATGGCCTGTCCTTTTACTGACTTCTGCTGTTTGAAGTGCAGATCGTATTGGGACAAGAGTAAAGCCCACTTCGCTAATCGCCAGCTCATGGAAGCCGGTTGAGTCATGAACACTCGGACCGGGTTAACTTTGGAGATGACGTAGATGGTTTGTCCAACCAAGTAATGCCGCATCTTCTGGATGGCGAACACTAAGGCGAGGCATTCTCTCTCAATCATAGGATATCGAGATTCCGCGCCCATCATAGTTCGGCTTAAGTAATACACCGCCTGCTCGTGACCGTTATCGTCATCTTGTGCAAGCAATGCACTTAATGAGTGGCTCGTCGCCTTGACATAAATCAAGAACGGTTTGCCCGATTTCGGTGCAACGAGTACGGGAGGTTTCGAGAGATATTCTTTGATACTCTCGAACGCCTTTTGACAAGCATCGTCCCATACGAATGACACGCCCTTCTTTGTGAGCCTGGAGAACGGTTGGCATTTCCCCGAAAGGTTTGAGATAAACCGACGGATATACGCCAATCGCCCTTGCAGTCCTCTGAGCTCCTTGAGGTTCCTCGGAGGTTGCAATTCATTGATCGCCTTCACTTTGTCAGGATCAATGTGAATACCTTTGGTGGTGACGATGAATCCCAGGAATTTGCCACTGGACATTCCGAGGAAAGACTTGGTAGGGTTCATCTTCAACTGATGGGCCCGCATCAAGTCGAACATGGTCTTCAAGTCTCTGATGTGATCATTCTTATCACGGCTTTTCACGACCAGATCGTCCACGTAGCACTCGACAGTCTTTCGGAGATGTTCCTGAAAGATCTTCGACATAGCTCGCTGATACGTAGCTCCTGCATTCTTCAAGCCGAAGGGCATGACTGTGTAGCAGAATACGCCAAGAGGCGTTCTAAATGCAGTATGCTTCTCATCATCTAGATGCATCTTTATCTGGTTGTAACTAGAGAAACCATCCATAAAGGACATCCTCTCAAACCCACACGTGTTGTCGATGATAACATCCGTGATGGGGAGAGGAAAGTCATCTTTTGGGCAAGCAGCATTGAGGTCCCTGAAGTCAATGCATATCCGGATCTTCCCGTTCTTCTTCAAGACCGGGACAATATTGGCAAGCCATTCGGGATGTTGCTCCTCTCGGATGAATCCTGAATCGACGAGCTTTTTGACTTCGGCTTCGATCGCTTCCATCATTTGCGGACGAAACCGTCGTTGTTGTTGTTTGACTGGTTTGACATCCGGCTTAATGTTGAGACAATGCACTGCTACGTTTGGATCGAGACCTGGCATGTCTTCATAATTCCAGGCGAACACGTCGATATACTCTCGGATAAGAGAAATCAACTCCTCCTTTTCCTCAGGTAGGAGGCTGTCGCTGATAAATATTGGCTTCGGATTTTCCTCGCTACCCATATTCACCTGGACGACTTGATCTTCGGTAGGAGGCTCTCTTTGCTCGAACCTATCACCGTACTGCATGCTTAAGTGATGAACCCACGGGTCTTCCCATGTCGGCATCTCATCATCTTCTTCTATTGTCGTTGGATCAACCGTGACCATGTTCGACATTAGCTTCTTAAACACCTCACCAAGACTAGTGTCGGAATCCCAGCCCGAAGAGTCGGAAGAATATCCCTTCCTAGTCTTGTTAGCGATTTGGTCGATGATTTGCCAGCCACACTCATCATCTGATGAGACATAGCCTAGACCTCTTTTGTGGCGATAATAATCATCGGGTTTTCCCTTCGGTACATAGGCCATCCGGGGTGGAACCCGTGGACCTCGACCAAAGAAAAGACCCTCTCCGATCTTGAAGTCATACCCGTGCCTTTCCATCATGTTGCGTGCTTTCGCATCATATTTGGACAGATGACGGGCCGGTTTATCATCGTCGTCTTCCTCTTCCATATAGTGGTCGGGTATCGGAGATGCTCTTCCTTTGCCGTAGACGACCTCCTTTCCACCCCCAATCCCTGCGGGGATGATGAGCGTTGTTCCGCAAGGGTCGTGCACCTGCTTCTTCGTTAAACAAAATGATTGAAGAGGCATATAAAAATCAGGGTTAGCATAGAGTTCGTTGGTGATATCATCGAGACCCGTCGAGTACTCTAAATCATCGTTTATTGATAGTTCTTCGGCAAGTTGCCAATTACAACTACCTTCCGATGATTCATCATCGTCAAGATTGATTACAATGGGTACAATGTCGTTTAAAACAAAACCGCCATCGTAATCAAGCCCTGGTTCGGTATCAGCTTCATCTCCGCTGTCCGTCCCTTGGGCCGATGGTTCAGTATCGGATTCAGCGCCGTATAAAAGGGAATCGGTGAAATAATTCTCCAATCCCTTGAACGGTTGCTTATCCGCGACCACCGTCTTGACTTCATTATCTGTGCCCACATATTTGAGGCACTGATGCAGAGTTGACGGAACTATAAGGTTACCGTGGATCCAAGGCCGACCCAACAGTAAATTATAGGAAGTTTCCGCGTCAATCACGTAGCATGTAACTTCCGACTTCAAATCCCCAATCTGGCATTTGATTCGGATCTTCCCCAAGGGTTTGGACCCGCTGGTGTTGAATCCGTAAATCGTCGTGCCAGTGGACGCTAATTTGCTAGTCGGGATTCCGAGATGATGCATCAATCGGAATGGCATGATGCTCACAGCGGAACCCGGATCGACTTGGATCCGGTTGACAACGCTGGAGCCAATATGCCCGGTGAAGTACAATGGCCTATCATGATTTGAATTCTTCGTCTACATATCTTCCTTGGTGAAAGAGATGCAGGGGAAGTGATGTGCCGCCAGATTGCATTGTTGAGCTGATGACTCTGGTTCTTCGGAAGATGGCTTGATTCGAGTCAAGAAGGCTTCGGAATCACTCAAGGCTTCTTGTAGTGCTTTCCGTGTATCCTTCGACAACCGCAGCAACTCATATAGAGTTATCCTGGCCGGGATGTTGGCCAATTGTGCCATGATGTAAAAATGTGGTAGAGAGCTTGCATTCCCCGGCTTGTCTCTCCCAATCGGATGATTGAATCGAGACTGCCTCGGGTTCTGAACTTCTTGACGTACAGGCTCTTTTCCCTTATCTTTCTGCGGGATTCTTTCCGTAGCCACCGCAGGTGTTGGGGGAATTGCCGCAATCCCTAGTTCTGACAGCGTCTTGGAAGGCGGGGTTTTGGTACCCAACTGCTCGGTAGCCTCCGGATACTTGAAATGATATTCGTTCCCGCTCCGAGTTGCAAAGGCTTCCTGCTCGTCTTCAGAAAGCGGGAAGGTTGGAATTCTGTCGTCATCCACCCCCGGTATAGCAGAGGCTCCGTGACAAGATTTGCCTTTCCTCTTCGACTTCTTCTTGCTCTTTGTGGAAGAGTTCGTGGCCCATTGTTCATCTCCGATCAAGTCCGGATGAACCCACAAGATCTCGCCATTTGGGGCTGTGTGTGGCACAAGCCCTTTCTGACGCTGTTGGTGCGGATCATCATTCACCGTCTTCACCGCCGCTTTGATCACCGACTCGTGTTGGAACCAACTCGAGGGAACAGATCCAAAGCTAATGGATACGGTGTTTGCACCCACCTTCTTCTCTTTGGGCTGCTTCATGGTGATAACCCCAACATCAATTAGAGCCTGAATTTTATCTTTGAGAGCGTAGCACACCTTGGTAGGATGGTGCACCGCTCGGTGGAATGCGCAGTATTTCGGATCGTTGACCCTCTTGGCATCTTCTTGATCCTGAATCGGCGGCAGCTTGATCTTGTTGTTCTCCACGAGGTATTTGAAAATACCCGGGATTTCATCCTCTTTAAATGAGTAGACTTTTGGGAATCTCGGCTCCCCAACCTTTTGCTTCTGGGGCTGTTGCTGCCACCTGGGTTGTTGGGGCGCCCTCTGCTGCTGCTGTTGCGGCTGCTGTGGCTGTTGCGGCTGCTGCGGCTGTGCTTGCACCTCAAAGACTTGATTTGCGACCACCGCATTTGCATGCGCCTTCCCTTTACCCTTGGGGGTAAAATTTGGTTGCGGGGCATTATTGGGTATTTGCCCTCTCTCCGCTTTCTTCCTCTTGAGGAACCGCTCGGCTCGCTCTCCTCTCATCTTCAAATCCTTCCAGGTTTTGGATGGCGCCATTCCCATGGCTTCGAGGATGTCGAGCGTCAAGTTGTTGTGGCAAGTCTCGAGGATGAAATCCTCGCTGACCGGATCCCTGCAATTCATGGCTTTGTTCCGGAATCTTTTCACGAAGTTTTCAACCGTCTCGCCGTTCTTTTGTTTTTCATCGAACAGCGTGCCGATTGAAACCTCGGTGTCATCATCAAAGAAATTGGTTAAAAACATGTCCTCCATGTCATCCCAGCCATTGATGCTTCCAGGCTTGAGACGGCGATACCAATCGAAGGCAGCTCCGCGAAGAGTGCCGACGAATGACCGCACCATGAGGGGCTCATTTCCAGAAATGATTCCTAAATGAGACTTGAAGTAGATTAAATGCTGGGTAGGGGAACCCTTCCCATCAAACGGCGTAAAGTTAATTAGATTAAACTTTGCCGGATATGGGATTGATTCCCACTCCCTCGGATAGGGGCAGGGTATACCAGACCTTTTTACCTCTTGAGCACTCATCAATGCGTTGATTTTGCTCTCCAGGTCCTTCATCTTCCTGTCCTCACTTGTCTCGGTCTTCGAGTGGCTTCGAGGTGAGGTGACATGGTCCTCTTTTGCATTATCTTCTGCGGGACCACCCCCAGTGTTGGTATTGACGGGAGGGATGTTGACATTATCCGCTTCCCGCTCATGCTCCTCTGGATTGCGTTGACTCGGTTCTCCTTGGTGAACCGTCATTGCCGCGATCTGTTGGTCGTGCATCTCCCTCATCCGCTGCATGGCCATCTCCATTTCAAATTTGAAGCTCTCCTTTTGCTTGGCCAGGGCTTCTTCAAGTATCTTCGACACTTGTTCGGCGCTGATCATGAGCGATTCATAAGGTCGGCCTGCACTTGAAGCCGTGTCATCGGATGCGACGGCGGAGCAGGTATCAGAATCAGCATCGGATTCCTCTTCTTCTAGGGAAAGTCCCTTTTGTACTCTTGGGTAATTCTTTCGTTTGATGGTTCCCGACCGCAACCATGTCATACATCGGGAAGCCTCGGCAAGCTGATCCAAGTTGAGGCGTGGTGTTGATCCCCCTCTGTCGGTCATGTTGACTGACACTTTCGAGTATTCATCCTCTCGGCGGAGCGATTTCTTCTTGTGGAAACGCTTCGGCTTGGAGAGTCTCTCGAACACCGAGATTCTTGTTGGGGTCTGAGCACAGCAACACTCGGACAGCACTGCCTTGATAATGTTGGCACACGGGCAGTGGGACTCCATATCCCGCATGTATCTCTTTCGAGATTTTTCTACACCCCCAGCCCTATAGTACAGCTCATCAGCTTGATAGCTGGAGCAACCTACAGAGTGTTGGTAGGTGTCCCTCAGTATAACACGCTCATCCTCAGACGAGTGTGTTTCCCTTTGGGAATGTAAAACACGGTTAGATTTTTCAAGAGTGGCCCGTTCAATTTTACGCTTTTGAGAGCGTAGAAACCGAACGGGCTCTTTCAGTTCGACTCGCAATTCAGTGCGGTCGGTGATAGGGGCTTTCCCTTTTTCATCTTTCTTGGGGGGATTGATTCGACCCCCGGTCTGGTTTTTAACTTGGGGACCTTTCAATGGTCCCAGCCGTTCTTTGACGGGTATTCTTCCTCGGTTCTCCGGTAAGGGACCGAGGCGACTCGTCAAAGGAACCTGGGATCTTGAATGATCCCCTTTTTTACCTGGCCCTGTTGAGGGTGCCGGTACAGGAGGAGTAGGCTCTGATTTGGTTGAACTCTGGGCGATAATCTTGCCCTTCTTTGCTGGAAGTGTTGGTGTCGATTTAGGAACCCACACCAATTTGCTTGTAGACGGTGTTTTGACCACCGTTTCTCGCTGCATCTCCTCTGCCTTCTTCAGAAGGAGCAGGGCATGTGCGAGTAGAGCGCGGCGCTTCTTGATTCGCTCCTCGAGCGTGGAGCGGTTCCTCTTGACGCGGATCCACTCACTTGCTTCTGTTTTGAAGGGGAGGTTGATTGCTTGCCGTTGCTCTTGTCGCTGCCTCGACTTCAGATCCTCCGCATAGCGCACTCCATCTTTCGACTCCTTAGCCCTGGCGATCTGTTGAGCGAGGCGTTGGCGGCGTCTTTGGATCGTCCTTTTTGATGGAGTTGGAGCAGCATCACCCATTGCCTTTGGTGCTGTTGGATCTACGTTCTTGACCACACTGATCGACGCAAGGCCGTTGTGTGGTGCAAGTGTAGCAGCAGCGACGGCGGGGTCTTGAATTGAGGAGTTGGAGATCCCGCAAGCCCTTTTTGGAGATGGGTCCTTCCTGCGCCGGTGCGGAGAGGCAGATCTGGAGGAGGAGGAGGAGAGGTACTCTTCATACTTCTGCTGGTCGAACTCGTACTCGACCTCTTCATTCACCCGGATCTTGAAGGCCGGTTGCGTCACTCCGATCTCGGCAGCGTGATCGGTGGCTCCCACTGTGGTCGCCAGCTTGTTTCCGGTAAAAGTTGCTGTTTTCATTACTTTGATATCTGTTACAACTTCGATCGTTACAACAGTATAAAATGAAAACAAAGGGGTTACAACTTAAACGAAAATAAACACGAGAGACCGGTTTGGTACGGTCTCGCTTGCGTGGGTTGTTGGCCTGTGACGGGGACGTCGATATCCGTGGACCGCCGACTCTTCAAGATCCCTCCGGGAAAATCCGGCAGAGCTTCGTCTATCCGCGTGGGATATAGAAGCGGAACTTCGTCGATCCGCGTGAGATCTAGAAGCGTAAAGCGTATATCTCGGCTAAAACAAGATAATAGCTCTTCTCAGTGTCGCCTGCGAAGGGCAACACCAAGGAACAGAAGGGGGGTGAATGAAGAAAAAGATGAAGACCTTTCGCTCCTCGATCCGGCAGGGCTTCGCCGCTCTCCTACAGACTCTGACTCCTCACTCCGGCAGGGCTTCGCCGCTCTCTTGCAGAACAATCCTTGGCTAAGATAATTCAGCCTTGAATTGAGTGCAAAATCAAGAGCCCCTCACAAAGGAGGCCAAGGGGGCTATTTATAGCCAAAAGGAGAGGGGGGGGCTGATGTGAGACACCCCCTAGGGGGTGTCTTGGCTTTGCCAAGACGCCTCTCGGGTGTCCCGGGCCTGC